>CM072513.1:43796011-43938511 GCA_036898135.1 Oncomelania hupensis
TAAATAAGTAAATAAATAAATAAGTGATATTTCTATGAATGTTGTAAGATTGTGGTATTTCAAATAAACGCACATCTATAAATATTAGTACATTTGAATATGAGTCATTCTGTTTGCAGTAAAAGTATTTAAAAAAAATACTTTCTCAAAGAAATATTGCTTCTGTAATAGCGTTTGTTAGAGTTATTGGTATTGGTGAATTGGCCATTCATTAAATTAATAATGTCTACCGGCGCTATTGTTTTACCAAAATATTAGGAGTACTACTAATAATAAACATATATTATACTACATTGTAATATTCATGGAATAATTCACACTATTCAGGGTTTTATTGTAGGTATATTTTCTGTCAGTACAAGTTGTTTTGTGTGTTGTTTAAATATATCAAGTATTTATACTTGTTAGCTGATATGGTGTGTGTGTATATTCTTGAATTACATTTTTTGTTCGCTCCGAGTTACAATAGACTGAGACTCAAGTTGTTGGGTGGTGAGTTTCTCGGGCATTATGATTTGATTGGGGGAATTACATTTTTTGTTCGCTCCGAGTTACAATAGACTGAGACTCAAGTTGTTGGGTGGTGAGTTTCTCGGGCATTATGATTTGATTGGGGGAATTACATTTTTTGTTCGCTCCGAGTTACAATAGACTGAGACTCAAGTTGTTGGGTGGTGAGTTTCTCGGGCATTATGATTTGATTGGGGGAATTATATTTTTTGTTTGCTCCGAGTTACAATAGACTGAGACTCAAGTTGTTGGGTGGTGAGTTTCTCGAGCATTATGATTTGATTGGAATTATATTTTTTGTTCGCTTCGAGTTACAATAGACTGAGACTCAAGTTGTTGGGTGGTGAGTTTCTCGGGCATTATGATTTGATTGGAATTACATTTTTTGTTCGCTCCGAGTTACAATAGACTGAGACTCAAGTTGTTGGGTGGTGAGTTTCTCGGGGGTTATGATTTGATTGGGGGAATTACTTTTTTTTTGTTCGCTCCGAGTTACAATAGACTGAGACTCAAGTTGTTGGGTGGTGAGTTTCTCGGGGGTTATGATTTGATTGGGGGAATTACATTTTTTGTTCGCTCCGAGTTACAATAGACTGAGACTCAAGTTGTTGGGTGGTGAGTTTCTCGGGGGTTATGATTTGATTGGGGGAATTACATTTTTTGTTCGCTTCGAGTTACAATAGACTGAGACTCAAGTTGTTGGGTGGTGAGTTTCTCGGGCGTTATGCTTTGATTGGGGGAATTATATTTTTTGTTTGCTCCGAGTTACATTAGACTGAGACTCAAGTTGTTGGGTGGTGAGTTTCTCGGGCATTATGATTTGATGGGAATTACATTTTTTGTTCGCTCCGAGTTACAATAGACTGAGACTCAAGTTGTTGGGTGGTGAGTTTCTCGGGGTTATGATTTGATTGGGGGAATTACATTTTTGTTCGCCTCGAGTTACAATAGACTGAGACTCAAGTTGTTGGGTGGTGAGTTTCTCGGGCGTTATGCTTTGTTTGGGGGAATTATATTTTTTGTTTGCTCCGAGTTACAATAGACTGAGACTCAAGTTGTTGGGTGGTGAGTTTCTCGGGCATTATGATTTGATTGGAATTATATTTTTTGTTCGCTTCGAGTTACAATAGACTGAGACTCAAGTTGTTGGGTGGTGAGTTTCTCGAGCATTATGATTTGATTGGAATTATATTTTTTGTTCGCTTCGAGTTACAATAGACTGAGACTCAAGTTGTTGGGTGGTGAGTTTCTCGGGCATTATGATTTGATTGGAATTACATTTTTTGTTCGCTTCGAGTTACAATAGACTGAGACTTAAGTTGTTGGGTGGTGAGTTTCTCGGGCATTATGATTTGATTGGAATTATATTTTTTGTTCACTTCGAGTTACAATAGACTGAGACTCAAGTTGTTGGGTGGTGAGTTTCTCGGGCGTTGTCATTGTTTCGGGGAATTATTTTTAGTAAACATAATTGGTAATGTGGTCATTATAACTCAGGGGGGAGAGTCGGCATGTATATTACTTGATATATTGAATGAAGATTGTTTATATGTTTTATTTTTTAGGATATTTTATGTGGAGTTTGGGGTGAGATATCAAGATATGGAGTTCAGGGGAAGAGGATAGGAATGGGGATGCGGGGGGCAGAATATTTGATAGTTACGTTATAAGAGTTTAATTTTTATGCTGTTCAGTGTTTGTACTGTTCAGTGTTTAGGGTATGCAAGTTCTTTGTTGCAATTGAGCCTCATTTCGGCGAGAAGGGTTACCTTTTCGTCGAAAGGGGGAAGAATGTAAGGGTGAATCAGAAAGAGAGCACGCGATGTGTTTAGGAAATGACGCATTGTCTGTGATGTGACGTGCTGTGTGACGTGTGTGTGTGTCTGTTGGTTTTGCTTTTCCCCAGAGAGCACGAAGACAGTGACTGGACTGTGGACACTGACGGTGGACAAAGACAGTAGTTAGTTAGGTTAGACAGGTATGTTTGGAGTAGAGATCGAAGCGTTGTAAGTATGGTTTATTATATTTGCAGTGAATCAGAGTGTGAAAGAAGGTGCATGACGCAAGGCAGAGGCGAGATTGGTGATCCCCATGTTGCGTGTTGTATAGTGGCGGTGTGTATCTTACAGTAGCTAGAGTGAGTGACGTATTTCCTACAATGTTCTTACGATCAATACAATACAATACAAGGTTATTGCTTTAGGTCCAGCGGACTCTTCCGAGCCAAATCAGGACCAGAGAGACGTTATCTTAAAATATTATAAAATGATTCAAGTCTTAAAAAACGAGCCTGTTACTCCTAAATACACAAACAAACTTTCACATGACACCTCTTTAAGAGACTTCTTTAAAACTGATGGATTAAAAATATATTCTCTTTCTTCAATCAAATCACTAAATTCAGTCCTAATAAAATCCAAACTAAACAAAACATGTCGATACGATTTATATGCGATAAAACAAACCAACATCATGTAAAAATTGAAACAGATGTTGACCATTACATACTTTAAAAATCTCTTTGAAAGGTATGGAACCAAAATATGTTTCCCTTTCCTCAATCAAATCAGCACACTCAGACATGAAATGTCGAACGGAAAAGGATTGATCACATGCAAAGCACCATGGTGGTTCTTCTCCTTTTAAAAGGAAACTGTGGGTGACATAAGTATGCCCAATATGAAGGCGAGATAACACTGTTTCTTCTTTGCGAGTGGATGCAAAGTTAGGCAAAGAAGTGGACAAATCCGGATGAATTTGAAATAATTTGTTGTTGACATGGTTAGACCAGTCAGTCTGCCACAGTCGTTTACAATAAGAACCAGTCATACAACGTAGGTCAGAGTAGGGCACAAACTGGAAAATCTCTGGAGGGAAATCGAGATGCAGAGCATCTTTAGCCGCCCTGTCTACTGCAATATTGCCGCGGATGCCCATGTGACCAGGGACCCACATAAAAACTATCTTTTTACCCTCAGAAACAAGTTGTGTATGGAGGTCATGGATCTCTGCCAGAAAAGGGTGTGATATCTTTCTCGTGGAAAGAGCCTGAAGTGCTGACAATGAATCAGACATGATTAAAAATGAGGTTCTTTTGGATTGATAAACTTGTTTCAGAGCTAAATGAATTGCCTTGAGCTCAGCTGTATAAACAGAACAAAAATCAGGTAAACGCTGTTGCAAAGGCTGGTCTAAGTGTCTCCCGGAGACAGACGCAGCAGCAACTGAATCTCCTTTCTTTGACCCGTCTGTAAAAAGTTGTTCATATCCTGGGTATAAAGCACACTGTTCTAAATAAAGTTGGTTATATACGGTTTCGGATGTATTGTTTTTAAGGAAAGCGGACAACTGCCAATTAATGTTTGGGGTACATAATTTCCATGGGGGAGCTTCAGTCCGACATCAATGCCTGCTTTTTCCAGTTGAGCTTGCATTCTGATGCCAAACGGAGGAATTGTGTTAGGTTTGGCTTCAAATTTCTGAACAAAATCTGGGTTGAAAACACAGTCATAAGCAGGGTTCATAGGATCAGTTTTTAATTTTAAATAGTAATTCATTGACAATTTTGTACGTCTCAGCTCCAGCGGAGGTTCGTTAGCTTCCACGTAAATGCTTTCACAAGGGGAAGTGCGAAACGCACCCAAAGCAATGCGTAGTGCCTGATGGGCAACTGGATCTAGCATCTTAAGATAAGATTTTCTAGCAGAACCATAGACAATACAACCATAGTCTAACTTGGATCTAATTAAAGAACGATATAACAGCAATAAAGTTTTCTTGTCAGCACCCCAGTCTGTACCACTGATAACCTTGAGCAAATTGCAGGCCTGTTGACATTTAGTTTTCAAAATTTTCAGATGAGGAATGAAAGATAGCTTTTGATCAAAAATAACACCCAAAAATTTGACTTGTTTGACCGCCTTTATTGGAGTTTTATTGAGGAGAATAGTAGGGTCTTGAATAATTCCCCGGTGCTGGGAAAAGTGAATACATTCAGTTTTTGCTTCAGAAAATTTAAAACCATTTTGTAAAACCCAGTCTTCAACGGCCTTGACACATAACTGTAGCTGACGTTCTGCAGATGCCAAAGTTTTACCTTTGGCTACCAATGCAAAATCGTCGACAAATAAAGAATTGTCAATTCCCCGTTTAACGGAACGAACAATGTTATTTATTTTAATATTAAACAGCAAGGGAGACAAGATGCTACCCTGAGGCACTCCCATCTCCTGTTCTCTCGTATCTGACAAAGATCCCCCAACCTTAACCTGAAAAATTCTGTCTGTTAGAAAATTGGATATAAACAGAGGTAAATGTCCCTTCAAACCCATTTCTTGTAAATCTGAAAGAATGCCATATTTCCATGTGGTATCATAAGCTTTTTCCAAATCAAACATGATGGCAACGACATGTTCACCCTGGACGAACGCGTTACGGATAAAAGTTTCCAGTCGCACCAGGTGGTCAACAGTACTTCGACCACTTCGAAAGCCACACTGAGTGTTGGATAAAATATTATTTGTTTCTAGATACCACAGTAAACGAGAATAAACCATTCTTTCTAGCGTCTTGCATAAGCAAGACGTTAAGGCTATTGGTCTATAGTTTGTCGGGTTAGTATGGTCTTTGCCAGGTTTAGGGATGGGGACAATAATGGCCTTTCTCCAGGAGGGAGGAAAGGTGCCAGTGATCCAGAGCTGATTGAAGATGTCCAGCAGTTGAGACCGTGAGTACCTTGTTAAATGTCTGAGAAATTGATAATGTACATCATCCGGTCCAACTGCTGAATCTGCACTTTTGTTAATTGCATCGTCAAGCTCAACTAATGAAAACGGAATGTTGTAATTTTCAGAATTATCGGAGGTAAAATTTAACTGTTGTTTTTCTTTACGGGTTTTAACTGTTTGAAAAGGGACAGAATAATTTTCAGAGGAAGAATTTGCAGCAAAAGAAGAAGCCAAAAGATCAGCTACTAATTTTTTATCTCCGATTACGTCACCCTGCACAGTAAGGCATGGGCTCACCTGTTTGTTACCTCTATTTTTGAGTTTGCGGACTACTTTCCACACCTTCGACAGTTTCGCTTTTGAATTAAGCGTGGAGCAGAACCTCTCCACGATTCCTTTCTCTTTCGTTTGAAGAGCTGTCGGCATTGCGCTCGCAAACGTTGGTGGTTTTGTTTATTTTCAGTGCTTGGGTGTAAAAACATAGTTCTTAAAGCTTTTTTACGAGCTTGCTGAAGTTTTCTACATTCATCGTCAAACCAGGGTTTTTTAAGTGTGTGAGGGTTTGACGAAGTTTGCGGAATGGACTCCTTGGCACTGTTAATAACTATGTCAGTATAAAGCTGTATTGGATCTAAGGCATTTGAAAATTCCTGTTTCTTAGCACGTAGCTGGGCCTCAGACAGGTTAGAAAACAGACTCCAGTTAGCTTGTTTCAGTTTCCACCTGCCATGAGTTTGCTCAAGGTTATCTGAATCATGTTTTAATAAAATCGGGAAATGGTCGCTGCCATGGAGATCTTCTAAAACTGTCCATTTAAAATCCAAAAGTAAGGAGGGATCACAGATCGATATATCAATGTGGGACAAAGAAGCAGTTCTAGAACAGGAAAAAGTTGGAGCACCCTCGTTCAAAGTTACTAGGTTTAAACGAGTCTAAAATGTCTTCAATTATTTTACCCTGAGAATCGGTACGATCACTACCCCACAGGGGAGAGCGTCCATTAAAATCTCCCAACAACAAAAAAGGGGGAGGTAACTGTTGGACCAAATTCTCAAGTTCACTTTTAGTTACATTTATTGATGGTGTCAAATATAGAGAACAAACTGTGAGGGATTTAAAAAGAGATACTCTAGCTGCAACTGCTGGTAAACTTGTATTAAGTAAAATTGGATTAAATGGGACATTTCTATGAATAAAGAGTGAAACGCCTCTAGAGGATAAACAATCTAGAGAGGAATAACCAGTAATATCTATAGGATGTTTTTCTGACAGGAGAGTTTCCTGAAGGGCCAATACTTCAGGTCGATGCTCTGTCAGCAGACAGCAGAGCTCCTCATAATTTGCCCTTATCCCTCGGATGTTCCATTGTAAAAATGGACATAAAAATTAAGTAAAAGAATGCTAAAATTTTCATCTCCGAGAGCACAATTACGTCTCTTTATCTTTTGGACCCTCGTCCATCTCTTCATGTTCCATCAACCCCCCGAAATGGTTCTCCGTTTCGAGAGGCTGATGGGGCTTGGAAGAAAGGGGTCCGGGCCTTTGATTTTTGGCCAAAGCCCCGGAACCCGAACTGCCAGCGGACTTCCTCCCCTTCTCCCCAGCACCAGATTTTATATCTTCCCTCTCCCTTCACCCCTGCCAATCTTTCCCTCTCCTCCTCTGACGCTCTTCTGCTGAGCGACTAGCATCTTTGCCGCCCCAGCAACTACCCGGTCGCTAAAACCGGTCGTTGCTGGTGCGGTGGCATGAGGCCTAGCCTCCTTTGCAGCAGGTGTGACGGCTTTTGTCACGGCCGTCTGCGTGTTGTGGGTGACGGGTGGGGACGTGCCCGTCGGCACGTTCTCCAGTGGATTCGGTGGGGCTGGAGAAACCCCCTTCTGGGCAAACAACGCGAGCATCTTTTCCAGAGCATCCATCCGTTTGCACAACGTTTCCAAGATCTGCGTTATTTTACTCATGGCGGTGTCCATTGTCGGGTGTGCGCCCGGTTCCACATGAGATGTGGAACCCGCCACAGACGCAAAGGACCTCTCTTTGACAACCGGCCTACTGTTAAGTACTTTTTTCCTTGCATCACCGAAGGAGCAATTCTCAGTGGCCCGCACCTTTTGGATTTCCAGCTCCAACTGCCACTGAGGACAATCTTTGGAGCTGGAAGAATGATTCCCGGCGCAATTCACGCAGCAAATCGGATGTTTGCAGTCGTTTTCATGTTTGTCTTTTGCACAATCTCGACATATCTCTTTGCTTTTACAGGTCTTGCTACCGTGACCAAACCTTTGGCAACGGTAGCATCGCAACGGTGATGGTACAAACGGCGTCACCTTCACCCTAAGGTACCCCACCTTGAGTGACTCCGGCAATTTGGCCATAGCGAAGGTCACAAAAAGTGTGTTGGTGGGGATACGTTGGGGTCCCTTGGTGACGAAGACCCGCTGGACTGCTGTGACCCCCTGGCTGGAGAGCTCACCACGGATTTCCAATTCTGACATGTCGATCAAATCCTGACATCGGATGACTCCCTTGGAGGAATTCAACCGTCCATGCACAGAAACTTTGATTTGTCTATCAACGAAGACAGTCGAATCCCTCTTCAGCAGACAATCCGATGCCATTTTGGTTGAGCACTCCACCAGGTAGGCCCCAGATCTCAATTTTTTAACGTCCTTGAAACCGGTTGTGCAAACGGACTGGAACCCCTTATGGATGGCGAACGGAGACAGCTTGCCTATTGGCATAGCCGGATCCGCCCCCTCTACTACCAAAAAACGAGGCCAGGCCCCCTCCACCCCCGATGCACAAGCTTTTTGTCTCGTCTCCATGTCACTGTCCGTATCCGTGTCAGAGTCGTCACCGTGAAGTCGTTTTTTTTTGTTTGAAGCCATGTTATTAATTTATGAATTCATCCCCCCTGCTCCCCACCCACCACGGAGTCCAACAAGGGGATGCGTCCAAGCGGAAAATCCAGCAAGGGAGCGCACCAGGGCTACAGGGGGGATATACACCCAGACAATCCCGCACTGCCACTACGGTTTTGTTCAAGTTTGACCCATGAGCCGCAGCCTTCTAGCAGAGCTAGGGCAATACACGACCAGCCGCTTGACTGACGCGGGCCACGCCAGCCTCCCGTCTAGGAGAAGTCCGGGCCAAAGAGGTGTGTTAGTGTGAGGGACCGCAGTCCCTCAGTGACCTCAACCTCCAGGATCCCATTCTCCCCCGACACGGGTTGCCCTGCACGGCAAACGCAGGGGGCCAAGAGAAGGCCACAGAGAAAACGAAGAGTAGAAAAAGAAGGAGTGATGGGGAAAAAGAAGACAGGGAAAGTCCGGTAAGGCAGAAGAAAGGGAGTCAAAACTGCATAGTATATTGGGAGAATTTAAGGGTGAAGAGAATATAGGTGAAAGGACCAATAAGACAGAAACAAGACAAAAGAGAAGAAAAAGGAGTAGGCAACTTTGTCACCCAGAGGTAAACTAGTGTGCGTAGGCTAAGTGACACAATGAAACGCTGTTTGTCAGAATGGACAAAAATTGGAGCTAGGGATTGTATACTTAATTGGATCCCAAAAGGTGTTCATATTCCGTTAGTTTCCAGACCAGACAGTTTTGAATTACCTAATCACTATTTGGATTTTCTCAGAATCTTTTTGTCAGAAATGAATTGAAACGATTGGAAGACAATGGATACATTAAAGAGTGTAGTGTAAAGCCGAGATTTTATCCCCTTTGGGTTGTGTGCCAAAGAAAAGTGGTGGTTTTCGATTGATTACAGATTTCAGACAAATAAATTCATTCTGTGAAAGCTCAAGTTTCAAACAAGAGGACATAAGAAATGTGGCACAATGTGTGGAACCTCGAGATTTTTTATGCAGTGTTGATCTGAAAGACGGATTCTACCACATAACTGTAAAAGAAGAAGATCAAGAGTTACTTAGTTTTCAGTTTGAGGGAAAGTTCTTTTCATGCGTTGTGTTACCGTTTGGATTTTCTCTCAGTCCGTATTTTTTTGCCAAAGTGTTGCGGCCTGTAGTAAAATATTTGCGCAGTTTGGGAGTTAGGTTATCATTATACCTTGATGATTTTTTGCTATGTGCAAAGCTAAATGTTATTACAGATCATACAGATCTATTACTGAATACGCTGCAGGATTTGGGCATAAGGGTCAACTTTGAAAAATCAGTTGTAGTTTCAAAACAAAGAATAAATTACCTCGGGTATGAAATTGACACGTCAGGGGAATTTCATGTGATCAGAGCACAGAAAGAAAGAATTGTTCGCATAAAGAAACAAATCAAGCAAGTGTTGAGAAAGGGCCAAGCATGTGCTCGTGTGCTGGCGAAGACGGCCGGGTTGTGTATTTCGGTGGCCTGGGCAGTCACGCCTGGAAAGCTTTTTCTCAGACACCTGTACAGACTTATATCGCAGAGACAGTCGTGGAACGATAATTTGAAGTTGAGCAGCGAGTGTATCAAAGAGCTTAACTGGTGGATCACAACCGTGGACAGCTGGAACTTCAGAGAGGTGAGACCACAGACAATAGACATACAGATTGTAACAGACGCCTCCCAACTTGGATGGGGTGCTAAGTTGGGTAAGTGTGAAGCTAAGGGTGACTGGAATCAGCGCGTAGCATGTCAGTCTTCAAATTATCGGGAACTGTTGGCAATACTGATGGCAGTCATTGCCTTCAAAGACAAGATAAGGGAAAACATGTACAAATTTTGACAGACAATGTAACCGCTTCCGCTTATGTGAACAACAAGGGCGGGCCAAGTGCGGACTTGTCCGATCTGGCCACGGCAGTGTGGGCAACGATAGTCGACTTGGGAGCGACCATCTCGTGCAGACACATAGCGGGTGTCAACAACACAGAGGCCGATGCTTTGAGTCGATGCCCAGACCGCCACAACTATATATGCTCAATCCAGGGCTTTTTGCAGTGATAGACAGTCTTTGGGGGCCGCATACCGTGGACAGGTTTGCAACTCTGCAAAACAGTCAACTGCATCGTTTCAACTCGAGATATTACGAGCCTCTGACAGAGGGAATAGATGCTCTTGCGCAATAGTGGACAGTAGAGAACAATTATGTAAACCCACCGTGGGCTTTACTACCTCAAATAATAGACAAGATTGTGAGGGACAAAGCGGTAGCAACAGTTATAGCACCGGTGTGGCCCAGTCAGGCCTGGTTTCACAGACTAATGAACCTATGTGTCGATACACCTGTATACCTGCCACAGAGCAGAAACACGTTCTGGTACATGGGAGTGACGCCCGAACCCAGGAGGAACTGGGGCTGGAGAGTTGCAGTTTGGAGAGTTTCTGGACAGACAGCTTGACCAGGCAGGGCTGGTCTAAGAGTGCACAATCTCAGTTTCTTTGCAGCTTGGCGGATTCCACAAAGCGAGGTTATAATCGTATGCTACAGAGATGCACGCGATTTTGCCAGAGACACGAAATAACATTTCCGCCTTCGTGTTCAGCACAGCTTGCTGATTTTCTGTGCGAGCTTAGTGATGAGTCCGACAGACCGAGTTCTATGCTGCACACAGCAATTGCAGCTTTGAAGCATGTGTACCAAGCTTTAGACTCGGAGGACATTACGTTGAATGGTTGCATTGCTAAGTTAGTAGCTGCTTTAGTGAAGTCTAAGACAAAAGCACCTATGAAGAAATCATCAGTCATGC
Source organism: Oncomelania hupensis (assembly GCA_036898135.1). Lineage (NCBI taxonomy): Eukaryota > Metazoa > Mollusca > Gastropoda > Littorinimorpha > Pomatiopsidae > Oncomelania > Oncomelania hupensis. The sequence goes on from CM072513.1 coordinate 43,806,940, forward strand.
CTGTTGATAAATTTGTGCAGTTGTTTCAAGCATGGGGTGAAAATGACACATTATCTTTGAAACAGTTGAGGTTGAAGACAATTTCATTATTAGCCATAGCATTCATGTTAAGGCTTTCTGACATAGCGCCAAAAGCCAAAATATACAACGAGGAGACCGGATGCCTTGATACAGTGATATTTTCAACAGACATGTTACAATTTAGCACAGAAGGTTTGAAAATTGTATTCTTTGGCATAAAGAATAATCTTGATAGGAAAGGATTTGAAGTCTTTGTACCGCGCCATGTAAACACAACTATTGACCCTGTAACGACACTTGATGCATATTTGTTGCGCACAGCGGAGATGCGCACGGACAAAGCCGTTTTTCTGTAATTGAGAAAACCATACACTGCTATTTCCGCATCATCGGTGGCAAAAGTTTTAGACGAAGCCATCATGTTGGCTGGTCTTGAAGGTCAAGGTTTTACGGCCAAATCGTTCCGGCCTACTGTTGCAACAGTGGCCATTGACAAGGGGTTCGATCCTCATATGGTGCAGAAAATAGGCAGATGGAAAAGCACAGATGTTTTTTTCCAACATTATGTGCATTCTCGAACAGACCCAGATTTTGTAAATAAGCTGTTGTAACATTATTGGTTAGTTGTAGGCAGTTTTATTGTAATTTGACACAACCTTCAATTATAGGTCATACGGACTTAAAGATTAAAGATAAAATTATTGAGTATTACACATAAAGGTGATACCATTTTATAGCAGTAGAATAAAAAATGTTAAACTCTGTATAAAGGCTGATTTGTTAAATAAAATTTTCAGTTGAAATTTTATTTCCGTGTTCCTTGTATTTTCTTTGTGATGAATATTTACATAAATAGTAGTCACAAGAAAATACGAAGGAGATAACTAAGACTACCAAATAGGCCTATTTGTTTAGTTGTAGTAGTCACGTGATTGTGACTACTACGTCACTTCTTTGTGCATATGGGTGATAAAATTAGTTTGTTTCAAGTTGATATTCCGTTGATATCTAAGTACAACAATGGACTAATGTAAGTGCGACATAATGTGCGAAGGAGAAGGCTGATTTGTTAAATAAAATTTTCAGTTGAAATTTTATTTCCGTGTTCCTTGTAATTTCTTTGTGATGAATATTTACATAAATGAAAGACAGGCGACATTTGAAATTCTTAGCCATCTCATGAACATTGCGAGATGCGTCTTTTATCAGAGGTATAAAGTCGTCCTCAACAACAAGCCTAAATTTGATGTTCAGTGGTATGATCAGGCAAAAAGACCAACTAAAACCACTTGAACTGCCAGATACTCTCACTGACTTGAACAGCTTACCCTTTGTTCTGCCATCCGAGCTCTTTAAAACAACAATAAGAGTATCATTTGAATGCCAGAAGCGTGTCACAATCACTATCTACTACACCACCAACATCGTTCTGGCTCAGGGAAACTTCTGCCCAACTTGGCGAGGGAATGAGCTGAAGGCGCTGGTGGCACTGATCAATTCCCTCGACTACCACCTTATTGAGCGTCAGCGTGAGGAAGCCAGGTAAAGGATACACATGCTCCCTCTACCGACATCTCGGACAACAACTCAGAATTCAGCCAAACAGCCAACAAGGCGTTCGAGTCGTTTACAAGGATTGCCACGTGTCAGTGATGAGGGTCACTCTCAGACCTTCGTAACAGCGTCTGCATCATTAACACCACTCATAATAACAAGCCCTGCTTGTCGCCGTCGTCAGTTAATGATCACTGGGCCAGTAGAAAACGTTGCTGCAACTACTACTGAGGTTGTACCAGTATCATCATCGTCTGGCACTGCTCATGAAAAGCAAAAAGACACTCTTGGTGTGGATACTGCGAAAACAAGGTTGTCATTATGTAAAGCCCACATCTTGTTGCCATCATCATGCCTGTCATTGTCCTCCATGAACGCAGATGAAGAACCCGTCACTCAGTACACTTCATTCATAGATGCAGATGAAGAGAAAAATGGTAACGCCAGCACCGCTGCAATTAATGATAATTCTGAATCAATCCAGCCTATTCTGGAAGCTGTTGGAGAAGCAGGTGTGGTTGGACAACAGGTCACGCCTTCCTCTTGCAGTGTTGAGGTTCAAACAGAAACAGCCCTTAACTGCCTTAATAACTATGTCAGTCTTGACGAATTCAATCGCATAACCGAAAATTTGCGTGACGAAATTGCAGCACTTCGTTCTGCTCTGAGAGAAACACGATACTCGATGAAGATAGAACTGAATGATTTGCAAACACTTGTGCAGAACACAGAGCGTCAAGACGTCACCTGTCAGGCTGGCCCTAGCAATTACCGACAAAAACAAATTCCGGCGAGATGCACGATACAGACCAAACTCTCTCCGCCTGGCTCTGCGGTCACACCCAGTCTACAGCCTCGCACGACAACATATCATCCTAGCCCTGTGGTTTTAAAACCCATACCTCAGCCTCGCTCAAAACCCTCTTCTTTACCCTGCCATCCAATCTCCGTGACTGAGAATGTATTTGACAGTAATATTGGCAATGACTCTGTCATATTGGACGACAGTAGACTGTCTGAAGTTTCAGTTGCTGATCCTTCGTCTACTGCCACTCGCTCTTCAGCTCGTACGTGTGCTGTCACTAATGCCATGTCCACCGCCAACACTGGCTCCGCTGATTCCGACTGGCCCCAACTCTCAGGTCTCAATACTAATACCGAGACACTGATTCTGGGAGATTCAGTGGTTGCAGGCCTTCATGAAGCTAAAATGTCAGTGGCTGATGAGAAGACACAAGTTATTGCAATAGCCGGACTTGATCGCGAAAGCCTTCTGAAATCATTGAGAGGGTCTACAGGTCGCCTTAATGTTACCACCCTGGTCATACACATCGGCATTAATGACTGCAAGCGAGGTCATGTGTTAGGGAACGCGACTTGGCGCACAGTCGTGAATGAGAGCCGTCGTTGCTTCCCGAAAGCCCGGATAATGTTGTCCACTATCCTACCATATCGTGAAGGTCATGAACGTATCAACTTCTGCATTGCCAATTCGAATCAATGCATGAAACAAGTCTGCAAGCGGCTTCCAAAAGTTGACGTCGTTGACAATGACTTTACTTTCTACACCAGGGCAGGAAAGTTGAAGACGGGATGGATGAGTGATGCTGTGCATCCAAACTCTCGCGGGAGCAGTGGTCTAGCTGTTAACATTAAGCGCTGTTACTCGAGAGATACTGACTCAGCCATGCACACCCAGCGCCGTGTCCTATCCATGCAGACCCCGCGTCGTCTTCAACTGAAAGGCGACACTAGCCAAAAGTCAGTAGTACAGTCAGTCTGTGGTCAAGTTCTCCATTCTCAACAGAGCAACGTTACACCACGTCCATCGGATGAATCACGGCAAAATCTAATGCTAATCCAAAAGCCTAAGCCACTGTATTCGGCGGTCGTGAGAGGTTCCAAAATCGTACGCACCCACCTTGTCGCATGCTGTTCCCCTCCAAAAGTTATCACAGCCGCTGTTAAACAACCCTGTGAGGCCCATGTCAGCGCACAATAGCCAACTGAATCGTCAGCAGCAACAGCAACTGCAGTTTCACAATGAGAAGCCTTTAGACCTCTCTAATCAGAGTCATTCCTCACCCCTAAACGACAAGGAAAAAAGCATACTTTTTGAATACCTGTCCGACTCCTAAACTAAATGTTTCTAGGTCTAATAACCTGACTGTATATCTTGTATTGTAGTTTATTTTTAATAGTGAATAACGTAGGTGAAGTCAACATTCAAACACGACATGCATAACACTCAAACACAAAACACTTTTGTACTCGATCCTCTCCCCTCCTTTTCATTATATACAGCCAAACTGTAACATTTCTGATAACATTATTGAGCATTTATTCTTTGTGATAGAAACCCTTGTGTAACCTTAAATTTGTAATATTATATATTTTATATTATTAGGTTTTGTTCTCTCTCTCTCTCTCTCTCTCTCTCTCTCTCTCTCACACACACACACACACACACACACACACACACACACAATAATGACGTTGCCATGATGATGTCACTCAATATAATATAGTTGTAAGGATCAAGGCATATGTACCATCTAATTACATACGAAGTTTAAAAAATATATTTTTTAACATATTCTTTTTTTTATGACGTCACCATGATTACGTCACTTTGATTTTTTTTTGCACAAGTTTGGTTTTACCTTGGTAAAATCTATGTTCATACTAAACTTGAACTAAATCCTTCCAGTAGTTTGGGAGAAAATGGGATTGGAATAAAACACAAATTATGACATCACCCTGATTACCTCATCCAATCTGCATACATTTTTGGCATCTGGTAGGGTTCCCTAATTCAAAGAAATCCGTCCATTAGTTTCAGAGAATAGTGCGCAAATCCGGACGCCGACGGACAAAGCCAAAAACAGTGTTTCCGAGCTTTACTGCTAGGGAACTAATAAACAATTCCTTGCAACAATGTTTAATTAATTGAATTCTATATAACCAAAAAGTAATTGGCTTCTTTACTCTGAAAAATATAATACAAACCTGAGGTAAAATGGGTTGATCGTCGACTAGCCAGAGTGGTTGACCGTCGGAGATTGTGTCGTACTGCAGTCCTATGTTGTAGGCATACCTGTGTAAAAAGTTGTACGGAGTTGTTTAACCTTTCCCGTACTTCGGGATCTTTGTGACCCAAAAACTGATTATTTTTAAATCTATCACAATAATAGAATTAATAATAATAATAATAATAATAATAATAATAATAATAATAGTAATAATAATAATAATAAAAATAATAATATAAATGTCCATTCAATCTTCAACTGTACCAAAACTATACCAAAATTTAAATGTCAACGTTGATTCATTACAAAGTTATAGAGTATTTCATTCACTGAAACTACGTACGGCAAAGGTGATATGTCAGTGGAGCGACACAATAATTTTTTATAATTTATTCCATTCATCATCATCATCATCATCATCATCATGTAAAACATTCTGATCAGCAGGAACTTAAATCGGAAGTGACAAAGCCAAAATTTGAAATGTGCTACATTACCACACACAAAAAGTACAAAAATCAAGGTCATCACGGTCGTTGTAAAAGTTGTAAATGAAAAGTTTGTCTCCGAAATAATACTGTTTGGAATTAACATAACACTTAAAATCGGGAATTTGCTATTAAGAGTAATTATACTGTAGCTATTATGTGCCTACCTGCCAGACATAAGAGCCCCACGGGAAGGCGAGCAGGTGGGCTGGACGTACGACTGGTTCAATATCATCCCCTCTCTCGCCATTCGCTCAAGGTTTGGCATGTGCAAGTATTTATTGTGCCATGATACATCTGCCCACCCTAAGTCATCCGAGAGGATAAAGACGATGTTTGGTTTAGAAGAGGAGGAGTGACCTTGTGGAGCAGCTGTCGTTGCGGATGTATAAAGAAGGTCGCTCAAAATCACGATCGCCGCGAGAACGAAATAGTTGAAAGGTCTTGTATGCCGCGTATGAATTTCCAGCGTCATGTTGACAAGCCTGGTTTATCAATGACAACAACTAAACAATAATAATAAATCTCAGAAAATGTATAATGGTTGTGAACACAAATATCCAAGCACCAAATTTTACGCCCGTCAATTGCCCTAAGAGTAGTTAGAAAACGTACCAATGGCTCACTTAAGTTCTGAAATATTAAAAATCACTATAGCATAAAGAATACTAAACAATGAAAGGTTTTTAAAAATTATAGCCTGTTTTATACTATTCTCAGATAATATCCTGTTTTAACGGGTCTGAACAGGACAGGGCGCTTTAATAGTAAACTATAATTTAAATAATTCTGAATTAGATTGGAGAGATAAGAACAATAGGCCTAAATATATATAAATAATACACGTGTCAAATTTCGACTAATTGGGCGATACCAACTAAAACCTGTAAACAAAATGAGTAAGCTTATAACGCAGGAGTTGACTCAGTCGCGTACGCAGTGTTCTCGGGTGTTTGGCGATAATGTACAGGCAGTGGTTCAAAACCCGTCAACGGCATGGAGTTAAAATTAATTTTTAAAAATTTTTAAATAAATAAATAATAATAATAACAATTAGAAGGGCAAAGCCCATATGACTCATATGTTCCTTGTGGATCTCGCAATATTTAGCATGAAAATTAGTGCCCAGAAAAAGAAAAAAAAGAAAATGCATTAAAATGCAAAGTAATACCGACTTTGATCTTTCTATGCTCTTGACCTTGAGATGACCTTGACCTCCTGCTACAAATACACTCGTGTACTATCAAATAAACTATAGCAAAACATGTATTATGCATTTAAAAAAAAAGTGATCTTGAAATGACCATGACCTTCAGTGACCTTGGAATGACTTTGATCACGTGACCTCTCATGCATGTCGGATCAAATAAACCAATGTTGTTGCATATTATGGGTTAAGCCATTCCATTGACCTATTTTTTGAATGTTTTTGCAAGGTCTAAAATGACCTGGACCTTCAAGATAAACGCAAAAACGGAACATAAATGAGAGATCAATTTATCACCTCTAAATACAAAATGTTGGATTTTATATTTCTCATCATTTAGGGTCAAAGTCGAAGTACCTATACTAACCGACTTTGGGCAGCTCCAGTGACCTTGACCAAATTTGTAAAGAGTTGTCTTGTTGATATCTATCACGCTAAAAAAAACAAAAAAAAAAAAACAAAAAAAAAACGCACACACCATTAATTCAATATTAAAAACCTAGAAAAAATTTAAATTTTGTGAAAAATTGCAAATTTGACTAACATTTGTTGACCCTGTGATCTTGACCTTGAAGTGAATCATTTATTCACTGATCATTTATGAGGTCTCATGGATATACACCATCTTTCCAAGGTTGGTTGTGATCGTTGAAATAGGACTACAGTATTTAGGACATCTCGCACAGATTTGCAAAAATCAGGATTGTGTGTGTGTGTTTGTGTGTGTGTGTGCGTGCGTGCGTGTGTGTGTGTGTTATAGGGGGGTAGGAGGAGGGGAGTGAGTATATACTTACATTGCTAAACGAACGAAGTTTATTGGCCAAATTGACATAAAACATGCACATGGAATATGTTGCGATGCATGTGAGTCAAAAATTATCCTGTGACACTGCGCTACTAAGCTACCCTGTGACACTGCGCTATTTAAGCTACTCCTTCGGATGAGAGTATAAACCGAGTTCTAGTCTGTGCACACAAGATTCCATCGCACGGACTTTAAAGATCCTGACGCTCTGTCTAAGATGGATGAGTGCCGGCTACACAACCAGCACGCACTAGGTCCATTCTCCCTATCCCCGGTCGCCCAAGATTGTGCTCAGTCGTCTGGGCGTCAATGTGCCAAAAGGCTGCAAATGGGCGCCTCGGGCGGTTTTAGATCCTGCATCGGCCTGCGCCTTCAGCAGCTCTTGAGCTGCAAAAACGCTATATAAAGGGAATAAAATAAATAAATAAAATATATACAACCATAACAATAACAATAAAATATAACTTAGGGGGACACCGGGGATAGTCCTCCTACTTCTACACAATGGCTGACATAAAACTTATATTTTTTTTAAAGTCAGCAAGTCGCTGATGGTACTGATTAATCGGCAAGGGTCTTGCCCATAACAGTAATTAAAAACACATTTTAAAGCAACCAAGAAAATCTTCAAAATTTTAGTCAAAGAGGTCTACTCTCTGTTACGACTGAGATGCGCACGATAGTTACGAACAATTTGTTTTGCAAAGCATGCAAAGATAAGTTTTTACTTGATCTTGATTGTGCCCTAAGGCACAATTACGCCGGGATTTATCCAACTATGGGATATGACAGGCGGTGCGACCGGGGAGAGCACTGACCTAACACTGTTTATGCTGTCAGCAGAGATGGTTTTATCGTCCATGTTGTTCCAGTCAACTATTGTTCTTGGGAAGAGAGTTTTTATAGACAGGTGTTGTTTCAGTTGTAAAACATTCCCTCTTCTGTCTGGCATGGTTTACTACGATGATCTGGTATCCAAATTTGTTTGCTGCCTTAGCCTAATACGCCTCTTGGATATGATTGGCGTGAGATAGTTGGTAGGAGTGATAGCTGTAACCGCACCCCTGACAATCTTGTGAGTTTAAGTTGACGTCTAACTCATTGAAGAGACTGCATTTTTTGAATTACCTTTGAGTTGGTTCTGTGCAGTTGCTATAAAAGCATTGCATAATGTTGTTTGTTTTCGTCGGTCAATATTGTTGTAGTAGTATTGAGAACTTTTTAGAATTACTTGTTTATAATTGTTAGAAGATTCGAGATATATCTAGGGTTGGCTAGTGTAATATCAGAAATGTTGACGACAAAGATGTAACTTAGTAGAGATAAACAGAGTATTGAACAACACCAGATGTTAATTTGCCAGCTCTCTAAGGGAATGTTTGCAGTTATTAATAATAATAATTAATAATAATAATTTTATTTATAAATCGCATTATCACACAATAATCTGCTCAAGGCGCATAAAACACAGTCACACGCACAATACAATAGATAAAATACAATCAATAAATAAAATTAAAAACAAAATTCATTAAAATTTAAAATAAGGAATTGGAAGTAAACCTCGCTCACACAATAGTCGCATTAAAACAATGTACTAATAGCTTAATAAGACTAACAATATGATAAAAAGTCAACAACAACAACAACAACAAAATATAAAAAGAAAATGAAATAAAATAAAATTGATGGGAAATGTAAAAACTGAAAATGTTATTAGAAATGCAATCACATCTTTTAAACTCTGGACAATAAATAAGTAAATATCAAATTCCAAGTAAAAAAAAAGAGTCATTCACATAAGATATGAAGAATTATTATTAATGGAATGATTATTAAAAGATCTTGACCATGATGTCGTATATCGCACCCATACACAAACACCTAGGCATTGTCAGAAACAGGCAAGTACACACAGACACACGCAAGCTGTTGTGATGTTTTAATTCCTCAGCACCCACTCACTGACCATCTTACGTATGCAAGCATCTCTCAAAGACTGAAATCAGTCGTTCGACCAGTGACAGAATCACAGCGGATCAAGCATGCAGATGCTTGCAGAACAGAAAAGTTTTTAGGTTCTTTTTGAAAGCAGTGACAGACTGAGTGTGACGAGGTTCGGAGGGAAGAGAGTTCCACAACGACGGAGCGAACACCGCAAAAGATCTTTTCCCGTAGGAGTTAAGAGAATATCTGGGGACGGTCAGTAAGGAGGCATCTTCAGAGCGAAGAGAACGAGTAGGTTTGTAGAGTGTAACAAGAGCCCCGTTTCCACTGCCTTTGAGCTTTTGTTTGTTTAGGCTTAGAAGGTTACTGTTAGTCTAAAGCAGAAGACAGAAGTGATCATGCGTAACACAGTTGTAGCTTGATGCAAGCACAGTTGGTGACATCATCGCAGCCTACGATGGAGTTTCGAATTTTATAGCCACTTCATCCAATGAGAATACAGCTAGGTTTGATAGAACCAGTTCTGGGTGATTCAAGCAAAGAGATAGAAAGTCAGTCTTCGTTGAAACGCTGAGCAGTACACAGTACACTCAAGCAGAAATCTCTCCTGAGAAGATTAGACAGCAGTACTTGTTGAATATTCGAATTCAATCAAGTAGCCACAGCCTGACATTGTCAAACAGGTAAATGAACATACTTCTGATTCATCGTGATGTACTTATATTATTGTTGAAATTATGTTTGTGAAATTTGCAATGCTTGAGAATTGTTAGTCCCACGTTGCATGTCCACGTGGCGATCACGACCGGCCGACGCCATGTTATATTATGTACGGATCCACTGTTGTTTAACTTATATGTATGCTTGCAGACCAGTGGCTGTACCCAATAATGTTTATAATATTATTATTTCTTTATGTGTATAGTTAGCCACGATTTACATTAATATATGTATAGGAAATTAGAGTGGAGATTCCAGTGGACCACAGACTTAGCAGAATGTTCCTTGCTTATGTATAGAGATGTACAGCTATCACTGAGGGCTACTTTGGCCTTCAGTGAGACGCTCTGCACAGACCTATTATACAGGGTTGTGCAGAACTTCGTCTCATATGTTACAGACGAGCAGGCGTTATATCATGAGCCCAACTCAGCAAAAGGCAAAACCAAGTTGACACTTACAGTTGGCTGCCGAGGCATCTCCAGCATTGTGGAAAGATAGCCCAACTGACGAACCACAAAGTCAAAGACTCCACGACAACACAGTTTGTCCCAGAAGCGACCTCAACGCAGCGCTTCAACCACGCAGTTAGGTGCCACAAGTAACAGTGCACTAAAACTCTGTATAAACAGGACCACAGTAGTCCACTCTTCAAGAACTCTGACCATTAAGGCAGAAAGTATCCAGTGCCCTATGATGAAAAAGTAGCTGCCTAGATTATCAGCGAGCGAACCATTCGCATTGACAATTGAACTTTTAAGTTAGTTTCGTACTTCATATATCGTGTATAGAGTAGAGGAAATAAATGCGTGATTTTCACTGTTCTCAAGTGGCTGGACTACATATGATTCATAGCCGTGTGGAAGCTAGTGTGACAGTGATCTTTTACCATTTTTTTTTATCTATCTCTGTACCCCAGCCTAAACACAGACCGAGCTAAACAAATAAATGTGTTATGTGAAGTCATAAAGAGATATCTAGCTATCCCCATAGACTAAGATTAGGAGATAGTAGCAGTCCATTGTGCAGAGCCCAGCAACAATAGAACCCCCATCACAGCTTAAATGGCGAGCCTAGTCAGGATCTGTGAATAATAGGAACTGGATATAACCGGATCTAGGTACAATAGAATAGAATAACAGTATTAGTAGCAGTAGAATAACTTAGAATAGTTGTAAGTGTAGCAGACAGTTTGGGTGCACTTTTCTTTTGTTTAACAACTTTTTTGCTTCAATTCTTGTTGTGCCTGTAGGTTGCATTGTTCTTTTGCAGGTTTTACTTAAGTAACTGTTGTATGCCATTGGACTCTTGTTTTATTGTATTATTGATTACGAATTTTGTTGTCTTTGCATTGTGTTTATTGAATTGCAATATTGCTAGTGTTTTTGTATTCCACGTGATTCAGAGGTTGGTCATAGACACTTTTGACAATGTCAGACCCAGTAGCCTTGAGATTGCGCTTCAAGGAATTAGGAGAAGCTTTACACTTAGCAGGAGGAGATCTAATTGCGTATATCAAGGCTAAGGCAGAGAGGGCAGCAGAGAGAGAACAGAAGAAACTCGAAGCGGCAGAGAGAGCAGCAGAGAGAGAACAGAAGAAAGCAGAACTAGAAGCAGAACAGAAGAAAGCAGAACTAGAAGCAGAACAGAAGAAAGCAGAGTTAGAAGCAGAGAGAGAACAGAAGAAACTAGCATTAGAAGCAGAACAGAGGAAAGCAGAATTAGAAGCAGAGAGAGACCAGAAGAAACTAGAATTAGAAGCAGAAGGTAGGCGATTGGAGTATCAGTGGGCAGAAAAAGACAGACAGCAGGAGTTAGAACTGAAGAGATTAGGAGCCTCAAGTTCTGCCACAACCCCTCCCCACTCAGATCAACTAGAGGTAGCCTCCAACCACGTACTAGGGATGTCATTTCCACTTGGACCATTCAATAAAAGGGAAGAAGGTCTAGATCTCTATCTAACTAGGTTTGAGCGTCTCACAACAGAGTACAAACTAGACCCCACCCATTGGTCTTTTAAGCTTAGTCAAGGGCTTAGAGGAAAGGCAAATGACATCTACAGTAAGCTACGGACTGACAGAGTGACTGACTATCACAAAGTAAAAGAGGCACTCCTAACGGGATTCAAACTAACAGGAGAATGCTACCGGCAAAATTTCCACACCAATCGGAGATTGAAAGGAGTTCGCGGATCGGTTGTCCACAATGCTAGATAAGTGGGTTAGCCAGTCAGCCACTGAAGACATATGATGGACTGACCGAACTATTAGTGTGGGAACAGCTACGGGAAACCATGACCCCCGAGCTGAAAACCTCAGTAGAGCAGGGCGCGGAAAGACTGGAGGATCTGGTCAAGGTCGCAGATAGGTATGTGGCCGCCCACGGAGAAGCCAAGAGCTTCAGGCGAGACCTAACGCCTAATGGGAAAGAGGCACAGAAACGAAGCCCTCACCGGGAAGAGCGCACCGCGAATCGGCCAAATCAACCCAGACTTGGGCAAAATAGAGGACCCAACGGGGAATTCGTTTAAAGAGGTCCCGCAGAACAAAAAAAATGTATTGTTCGTTCTGCAACAGAAATAATCACTCCACCGCGGAATGTTTCAAGTTGGCTGCACAACGTAGGGACGAGCGCGAAAGCCGGCCAGCTCATACAGTCCTAACTCAAAGCAGCGGTAACAAGCCACACCCCATCGGAGATCACCCATCGGTGACAGACACGGTCGAGGTCAACGGTAAAGAAGCGAACTGTCTGTATGACACAGGTCTATCATACGACGCGATAGTTTGCGAGTCTCTTGTATCGCGCGCGGACTTGGCGGACAAGACAGTCGAACTACAAGGCGCAGACTTGACGAAACCGACGACTACTTGACCAATAGCTTGGATCGAAGTAGAGAGCAGATACGTCACAGGACGAATCCAAGCAGCTGTTTTACAGAAACCCCTGTATGATCTAGTGCTAGGATGTAGGTATGTGTTCTTAGGCACGCCCCCTAAAACTGTAGAGATAGCTGCAGTGCAAACCAGGGCCCAGGCTAAAACCCAACCACCCCAGCCCGAGTTAGCCCCGAATCCAGGACTCGAAGAGATCAAAACAGCACAGAAAGCGGACGCCTCGATAGCCAAGTGCTTTCAGAAGCTACCCAAGGCGCACACACCCCCGCACAAAGGAGACTTCTACATGGAAGATGGAGCTCTACATCGACAAGGAGATGGAGATCACACCCAACTATAACTACCAGCCACCCTTCGAGCCCAAGTACTAGAATTAGGCCACAACATGCCACTCAGCGGACACATGGGAATTGGAGCCACAGTACAGAGATTCAACGCACACTACTATTGGCCAGGAATCACGGAGGATGTCAAGCGCTACGTGAAATCTTGTCACCAATGTCAACTATATTCCCCGCGCCATCACACCGTACCAGTTACCTTAGGACCTAGTGGTCGGCGTGCCATTCCAGCAAGTCTCAGTAGACATAGTCGGACCACTTCCCATGACGAAGAAGCGGAACAGATTTCAACTCACACTCGTCGACGCCTGTTCGATGTGGTGCGAAGCAGTCCCGTTGCCAGCGATCGACACCAGGAAGATTGTAGATGCACTCATCGCCATCTTTACCAGAGTGGGATTCCAGGACAGCATTAGAACGGACAACGGATCTCAGTTCACCGGCCGCCTGATGCAAGAAGTGTTCGAGTTGATACAAGTTCATCACATTCGCACACCACCGTACCACCCAGCCAGCAACGGACAAGTAGAAAGACTGAATGGAACCCTTCTCACCATCCTCAGGAAAGTAGCCGACGACAATCCAGAGGCGTGGGACACCTACGTGTTCGCATATAGAGAAACGCCCCATGCAGCCACTGGTTACACCCCGTCAACATTGCTATTCGGCAGACCGCTAGCGGGACCGCTAGAAGCCCTACGCAGAAGTTGGACGGAAGCCAAGATAGACGACACACCCAGAGGTGCCACCAAGTACGTCGCAGACCTGCAGGAAACCCTCAAAGCAACGTGAAAGAAGAAGAAGGCAAGAGCCCGTCAGGCGAAGTACTACAACCGCCACGCGAAGGACCGAGAACTGCAAGTAGGCGATCAAGTGCTACTCTTACTTCCAAGTGGAACCAGCAAGCTGGACATCGCTTGGAGAGGACCGTACCGGGTGACTGTCAAAAAATCCAAGACAGTCTACCAAGTAGAGGTAAACGGGAGAGCCCGATACCACCACATCAATCTTCTCAAGAAGTACCCGGACCGACCAGCGACCCCCAGCACTCACAATTTGCTGGCCATCGCCATCGCGGAAGAAGGAGAAAGCATGGAGACCAATGCAGTAGAGTATCCCCTGCATTCCACAGAAACCCACAAGGACCTGATACTCAACGGAGACTTAGCCGCCAAACAGCAACAGCAAGTACTACAGGTCATTCGACAACATCAGACTGTGCTCACAGACCAGGGCGAAGTACCACTGAGCAGATTTTCAACCTCAGAATAATCTGTGAGAAATACCTACAGCACCAACATCTATATCATGTGTTCATAGACTTCAAGAAAGCGTTTGACTGAGTCGGGCATGCAGCTCTATGGGCAACAATGAAAGTGTACAACATCAGCCCTAAAATTATTGAAGTCGTCAAAAGCCTGTATGACAAGGCTACCAGTGCAGTCCTCCCCAACAGCGCCATCGGAAACTGGTTCAGAACAACAATCGGTGTGCGTCAAGGATGCCTACTCTCTCCAACACTCTAACATCTTCCTAGAGCGCATCATGTCAGATGCTCTTGCAGACCATGAAGGCACAGTCAGCATAGGGGGTAGAGCAATCTCCAATCTTCGTTTTGCAGATGACATTGATGGATTGGCTGGAGAGGAACAAGAACTTGAACAGCTGGTACAGAGGCTTGACACCAGCTCCAGAGTCTATGGAATGGAAATAAGTGCAGAGAAGACCAAAATGATGACCAACAACACCAATGGCATCAATACGGACATCAAAGTCCAAGGCCAATCCCTCAACACAGTGCATAGCTTCAAATATTTAGGAGACATTGTATCAGACAGTGGGTCCCGACAGGAAGTCCTCTCCAGGATCGCACAAACAACTGCTGCCCTGACAAGGTTGAAGCCCATTTGGAAAGACAGGACCATCAGTCTACATTCCAAAGTAAGACTGCTGTGCTCCCTTGTCATCTCCATCTTCCTATATGCTTGCGAAGCATGGACCCTCACAGCAGATCTCCAACGAAGAATACAAAGCATGGAGATGAGATGCTACAGAAGACTTCTGGGCATTTCCTATACCCAACACATCACCAACGACGAAGTCCGACAGACCATCACACAAGCCATTGGACAACATAATGACCTGCTAACAGTGGTGAAGAAACGGAAACTCCGATGGTATGGCCACGTCACCAGATCTTCAGGCCTTGCAAAGAGTATTCTGCAAGGCACAGTGCAAGGAGGTAGAAGAAGAGGGAGACCGAAAAAGAGGTGGGAGGACAACATTCGAGAATGGACTGGTTTGACACTGAGCGAAGCCATCAGGGCTGCTGAGGACAGAGAAAGATGGAGTATGCTGATTAAACGATCATCTGTGGTGCCCCTACGACCTTCGGGTTACGGGACAGGATAGGATAGGATAGGCTTAGAAGGTTACTGTTAGTCTTAAGCAGACGACAGAAGTGATCATGCGTAACACAGTGGTAGCTTGATGCAAGCACAGTTGGTGACATCATCGCAGCCTACGATGGAGTTTCGAATTTTATAGCCACTTAGATTTTTCATCCAATGAGAACACAGCTAGGTTTGATAGAACCAGTTCTGGGTGATTCAAGCAAAGAGATAGAAAGTCAGTCTTCGTTGAAACGCTGAGCAGTACACAGTACACTCAAGCAGAAATCTCTCTCCTGAGAAGATTAAAC
Organism: Oncomelania hupensis; assembly: GCA_036898135.1. Lineage (NCBI taxonomy): Eukaryota > Metazoa > Mollusca > Gastropoda > Littorinimorpha > Pomatiopsidae > Oncomelania > Oncomelania hupensis. The sequence continues at coordinate 43,822,653 of CM072513.1, forward strand.
AGCAGTACTTGTTGAATATTCGAATTCAATCAAGTAGCCACGGCCTGATATTGTCAAACATGTAAATGAACATACTTCTGTTTCATCGTGATGTATTTATATTATTGTTGAAATTATGTTTGTGAAATTTGCAATGCTTGAGAATTGTTAGTCCCACGTTGCATGTCCATGCGATCACGACTGGCCGACGCCATGTTGTATTATATACGGATCCACTGTTGTTTAACTTATATGTATGCTTGCAGACCAGTGGCTGTACGCGAGAATGTTTATAATATTATTATTTCTTTATGTGTATAGTTAGCCACGATTTATATTTATATATGTATAGGAAAATAGAGTGGAAATTCCAGTGGACCACAGACTTAGCAGAATGTTCGTCACTTATGTATAGAGATTTTTTTTTTTTGCTGCAGTTTATTATCCCTTTCTATCGGGAAACTCTGGGCCGCCTCCCCCGGGGAAGGCGTAGTCGCAGCCAGTGGCGCGCCCAAACCCTACCTACCTAACACTATTTGTGAATTTTTGAAATTTTTGCTGGGGGAGCAAACCGGAGTACCCAGAGAAAACCCCCAGAGACGTTGCCCGAGTCGAAAGTAAATAATATTCGGAGAAACATAACGCCCAGATGCTGGCTCGAACCCATACCTGTCAGGCGCCATTGGTTTCTGGCTTGTGGACAAGGCAAGTTAGTCCCGCCTTAGCCCACTTGGCCACAACGCTCGCTAAGCGAGATGTAGAGCTATCACTGAGGGCTACTTTGGCCTTCAGTGAGACGCTCTGCACAGACCTATTATACAGGGTTGTGCAGAATTTCGTCTCATATGTTACAGACGAGCAGGCGTTATATCGTGAGCCCAACTCAGCAAAAGACAAAACCAAGTCGACACTTACAGTTGGCTGCCGAGGCATCTCCAGCATTGTGCGAAGATAGCCCAACTGACGAACCACAAAGTCAAAGACTCCACGACAACACAGTTTGCCCAGAAGCGACCTCAACGCAGCGCTTCAACCATGCAGTTGTGCCACAAGAAACAGTGCACTAAAACTCGGTTTTAACAGGACCACAGTAGTCCACTCTTCAAGAACTCTGACCATTAAGGCAGAAAGTATCCAGTGCACTATGATGAAAAAGTAGCTGCCTAGATTATCAGCGAGTGAACCATTCGCATTGACAATTGAACTTTTAAGTTAGTTTCATACTTCGAATATCGTGTATAGAGTAGAGGAAATAAATGTGTGATTTTTACTGTTCTCAAGTGGCTGGACTACATATGATTCATAGCCGTGTGGAAGCTAGTGTGACAGTGATCTTTTACCATTTTTCTATCTATCTCTGTACCCCAGCCTAAACACAGACCGAGCTAAACAAATAAATGTATTAAGTGAAGTCATAGGGAGATAACTAGCTATCCCCATAGACTAAGATTAGGAGGCAATAGCAGTCCATTGTGCAGAGCCCAGCTTCTTCTTCTTCTTCTTCTTCTGCGTTCCTCCAAATGGGGCCTCAGATGTATCCATCTGAGGCATTGTCTATTTTTCTGGTAGCGTGTGCGCTCGTTTGGACTCCCACACAATACCCAGGGGGTATAGTCAGCAGCACTCCGTCTTCGTTGGGACATTCGGTTTTAGCGAGTTTTCCTTCTCGAGGCCGTGCACAAGACTGGATGTGGCCCATCTCATCCAGCCCCGCCTGGTTATCCTGCCAGGTACTCAGTCGCCCCCATAGCAGGCTTGGTGGTAACAGGGGCACCAAACTGGTAGACCAGTAGTGGGTGCTGCTATGGACACATTAATGTAGGAGAGGCCATATGCAAGTCACCTCCTGCCAGCTTGGCCAGACAGTGGTTCCGCGGCTATCACTACATCTGGAGATGAGAGGTAATTAATTGAACATCACTCCCCTTGGTGAGCGGGACGTCCAGCACCAGACCTCACTGCCCCCGCAGAGCCCAGCAACAATAGAACCCCCGTCACATAGAGGAGGATGAGATCAGCCAGATAACAGGGAAAGGTATCAGTGTGAAGTGAAAACAGAGAGAAGCAATTTTGTATTCAATGCGAGCCTTTACAGGCAGCCAGTGCAGTGTTTGAAGTGCAGTGGTGGCACTAAAGCGCCGCGGCTGCAGGAGGACAAGGCGAGCAGCGTTATTTTGAATACGTTGAAGTTTGGAGAGTTTTTCATCAGGAAGGCCAGCCAGAAGAGAATTACTGAAATCAAGTCGGGACAGAATAAAGGAGACAGCGAGTTTGTTGGCAGTGTCCACAGAAAGGTAGCGGCGTATTTTACTATTCCTACGGAGATGAAAGTTGAGGGATTTGCACAGACTGTTTATATGTGTCTCCATCGTCAGTGTCTGATCAAGGTGAACTCCAAGATTGCGGACCAACCTTGAAAATGGAATCTCCCGATCAGAAACATTCATGGACAGAATAGCAGACTGATGAAGTTTCGATCTTGTCCCGACCAGGATGAGCTCGGTCTTATGTTCGTTCATTTTCAGTTTGTTTGAGCCCATCCAGTCAGCGACAGAACGAATGCAATCAGAAATGTTTTGGGCAAGAGCTGGGATTTCAGAAGGAGGAGCAGAATTGTGCAGTTGAGTATCATCAGCAAAGCACTGGAATGAATGATTGAAAGCACTGATTATTGAGCTGAGAGGTTGTGTGTACATAGTGAACAACACGGGACCAAGAACAGAGCCCTGTGGAACTCCATACTTCAAGAGTGAGGGATTGGACTGCGAGTTGTTCACTATGACAGACTGGGTACAGTCAGAGAGGTATGAGCGGAACCCTACGTGAACCGCTCCAGCACAGCCAAAAGTCTCCTCCAACCGGACGCAAAGGATGTCATGATCAATGGTGTTGAAGGCAGCGGACAGGTCGATCAACGACAAGATCGACACTCTGCCCTGATCGGCCGCCGTCAACAGGTCATTGACAACGCTTAGTAACGCAGTCTCTGTACTGTGGCTTTTTTTTATAGGCTGACTGGAACGGCTCGAGTAGGTTGTTTGACTCAAGGTGTGACATGAGCTGTTTAAGAACGATCCGTTCAAGAACTTTTGAAAGGAATAGTAAATTTCAAATCAACCTCCTTAAGAAGTTCACTTCCAATAGTATCATGCAGAACTCGCTATAAAGAATGTTACTTAGGCCACTTAGACCGCCGTCATTGGACCACTAAGTATCCGCGCGAGTTATATCACTCTTAAACCTACCCTGCATCTCTCCTTTGATTCTCGAAGTTGAGAAGTAGAAGCGCGTAACATGTAAAAGATAGTGCCGCGACAAGAGAACAAAGACGTACGAGAAAAGATTCACGTACTCGCAAGAATGAGATGATTGGTCGGAGAGAGATTCAGCAATATCCTCCATACACCCTGGGATAAACGCGCATCCCTACAATCGGTGGCAGCGATTCGAGCAGGCTTGTGGCAAGGCCTGCTCTAGGAGGCGGTCAGACCCACAGCGCTTTCTGATTCATCGGAGGACTTACACTTTTCTCGCCAACTTTGGGGAGGTGGGAGGCCATTATTTGAGATGATTCGCGGTTGTCCTGAGGGAGATGCCGAACCGATACTCCACCTCCGTCTCCACCTCACCTATCAACCTTCAATTTCTCAACTTTTTGGGCTTCTCCGACTGGGCGGCGGCGGCATATCGACGAAAGGCGCCTCGACGCTTCGCCGCCGCCGGCCTGCTCCTTGACTGCCCAAGCCCTATTTCTACGCTTGGACTTCCTGGGTTTGGTTGTGGAGAGTGGCGCCTCCGGGCGACAGGCGCGTTGCGCCACCAGCACTACTCTGCGACAGTCCACCTACCTTCACTTGGCTTCTCGCCATCTCCTTGGGCTCAACGCCACACTTCACCACGCTGAGCATTTCTCCTGTTTGCGCGTCTGCTACAACTTCAATGTACAGCCTCGAGCACTGCGCTTCTAGTACTACATCTTATTTTGGACGACACCTTCACTCTTCATTGCACAAACAGCTTCGTTCGCTACAACTCCTGCGACCTCTTCACTATATAGTCCCCTTTACGTTTCATGTGTGCGGGAACTATAATTTACTCACACAAAGCGTAGTACCACGAAGGTCAAGAAGCAGACTGGAGTGAAAAGCCTCAGCCAAGGTAGTGATAGACTAGAGACAGCTTCACGGTTCCTAGAGATAAGAAGTAAGTTAACTATGGGGCGCCATGTGTCCATTTATTCTATGTGACCATTCTATACATAGAATAAATTCTATGCACACAAAAAGCTTTCATTAGTTGAAATTCCGTTTATAAAAAAAGAAACCAATGTTGTAAGTCATAGAATAAAATTCTTTGTATAGAATAACATTCTATAATATAGTGTAAAATTCGATGTCCATAATAAAATTCTATGTCCATAATAAAATTCTATATATAGAATAACATTTTATAATAGAGAATAAGATTCTATGTATGTAATACAATTCTATATTATAGAATGCACTTGTATGCATAGAATTATATTTTATAACATAGAATGAATTCTATTACAAAGAATGAATTCTATAACATAGAATGAATTCTTTAACATAAAATAAATTGCATGACATAGAATTACTTCTATACGCCTAGAATTCATTCTATAACATAGAATGAATTCTTTAAAATAAAATAAATTATATGACATAAAATGAATTCTATGTGCATAGAATAAATTGAATAACATAGAATGAATTCTATAATAAAGAATGAATTCTATATGCATAGAATGAATTCTATAGGCATAGAATGAATAGTATAACGCTTGTTACGTCAGCCATTTCTTCAGTTTTCGCGGGCGTGCAAGGGGGCGCCACATGTCCATTTATTCCTCCAAGCCTCGTTTCACATAGAATGACCTAGTTGCACATAAAATGAACATTCTATATTATAGAATGGATTCTATGTTATAGAATGAACATTCTATGTTATAGAATGAACATTCTATGTTATAGAATGGATTCTATGTTATAGAATGAACATTCTAAGTTGTGACGATATTTATAGCTGCGTGTTATCATGACTTACGTCATGGTTATGAAGTGACGTCAATAAATGGACGAGGACAAAACCACAATGTTGGTTTGGCTCTTGTGTTTATTTCTTTTATTAGTTCGTTCTTATATAAAGAACGATAGATGGTGGCAGCGGTTCATTCACTTTGAACTGTGTGGCCTTGTTTGACACTCCAGTTGAACCATAATGGCGTTCCGTTAACATAAAATAAATTGCATGACATAGAATGAATTCTATACGCATAGAATTCATTCTATAACATAGAATGAATTCTTTAACATAAAATAAATTATATGACATAAAATGAATTCTATGTGCATAGAATAAATTGTATAACATAGAATGAATTCTATAATAAAGAATGAATTCTATATGCATAGATTGAATTTTATAGCATAGAATGAATTCTATGACATAGAATTCATTCTATGACATATAATGAATTCTATCAGCATAGAATGAATAGTTTAACATAGAATGAATAAGATGACATAGAATTAATTCTACGACATAGAATGAATTCTATAACATAGAATGAATTCTATAGCATAGAATGAATTCTATGACATAGAATTTATTCTATAGCATAGAATGAATTCTATGTTACAGAATGAATTCTATGTCATAGAATTCATTCTATGCTATAGAATTCATTCTGTGTTATAGAATTCATTCTATACTATAGAATAAATTCTATGTCATAGAATTCATTCTTTGCTATAGAATTCATTCTATGTTATAGAATTCATTCTATGTCATAGAATTCATTCTATGTCATCTTATTCATTCTATGTTAAACTATTCATTCTATGCTGATAGAATTCATTATATGTCATAGAATGAATTCTATGTCATAGAATTCATTCTATGCTATAAAATTCAATCTATGCATATAGAATTCATTCTTTATTATAGAATTCATTCTATGTTATACAATTTATTCTATGCATTATATGTCATAGAATGAATTCTATGTCATAGAATTCATTCTATGTTATCACAAGTATATCAACTAACAAGTTAGTATCTCGTATTGCCCCCAGTCGACGTGCGGTGGTCCCGTTGCCCTTGGCTTTAGCCACAAGCTGAGACGGGGGTATCCCAAACCTAAAATTAGAATAGAGAATTCTGGGAAATCTGTTCAAGGGAAGTAACTGATAACTAGCTACGGTTGCAGTCATGGTCGCCATTTCTCGCGAAGATGTGCTGGCTGAAATTAAACGAAAGTTGGGAGAGGAACTGCATATTTCTGGTATTAAACAAAGGCTTTGCTCAATTATCGAAGGAGAACACGATGGATTTATAGAAATAGGCACACATGTATGTGAGCTCAGTGCAGGCTATCGCGAGTCTCAGTGAACGATTTTTCGCCATTGTCATTGATTCAGCTGCGCAGATCGTTCGATGTGATGGTTCATTTATCGCTTGAATCAAACTGTATAATGCACATGCAAGTTCTGTCAAAGATATGATGATTTGAGCAAATGTTCGATTCCGTACCGATTGGAAGGTGGGGTGGAAAAATTCAATCATGGTGATGATCAATCCTATTTTGCAATGGTGGTTAGGCCTACTTTACTGTGTATGGTCACGGGTACTTACCTTTTGTAGTTTGTGTGCTTTTTGTTCTGTCGGCCTTGAGTGTTTGCCTCGCCTTGGCTCGTTGTACTTTGTTGTGGTCTCGCTCTCTTATGATTTTTGAAAGCAAATTCAAATTGCATTGTTATCCAGCAGCATGCGAGGTCAAATTAGACGAATTCAGATCTAACCAATCTTCTTGTGACGCCATTTTGCGTGTGTCTCGTGTGCCATGCACCAATCGCGATGAGTCCTGCCGACGTCATTTCAGAAAAGGATTTCCTTACCAAATCTCTCTAATGTGCGACCACTGCGGGTGCGGTATGTTCCTAGAGCAGATCCTTGAGTGATCATCGCGAAACCTCTCGCACGGTCAGCACGCGGTACTGAGTCATCTGCGCCGGAGCTCGTTACAGGAATGTTGGTATCGGCGCTCGGCGCTGAATCAGCAGTCGGAACTGGGCTTGTCGCATGTCGCACCATTGGTACAGGAGACGACGGTCGACGTCGGAGATTTCTTCTGTTACGCCGGAATGAACCAGTAGGTGTATGCACGACGTACGATCGTGGAGCGCACTGGCCACGCACCACTGCAGGCTGTTTCCAACCCTTCTTCCTTTCTTTTCGGAAAAGGACGGAATCACCAGGCTGACGATCTGGCAAGGAGCGAACACCATGTCTACGGTCGTAATTCATTTTCTGTTTCTGCTTTAACGCTGCATCGCGGTGTTGGAGAAGTTCACGGTCGACAACCCGTGGAGTTAGCGTTGATGGCAAGACAGGCAGCGTGGTACGTAGACGTCTGTTGAAAGCTAGTTCAGCAGGACTCGCTGCCAACTCAGGAATAGGCGTGGATCGGTACGACAGTAAAGCCAGGAAAATGTCTTCCTGGGCCAGAATAGTCTTGGCTGTCCGCACTGCTCGCTCGGCTGCGCCATTGGACTGTGGATACTGTGGACTGCTGGTGACGTGGTTGAAGTTCCAGTCACTAGCAAACTTCTTGAAGTCAGCCGAAGCAAACTGACGTCCTTTGTCAGAAACCACAGTCTCTGGAATACCATGGTGAGCGAAAATGTTTTTCATCATGTTGATGGGTGAACTTGCTGTAATGTTAGGCAAGTGTCCAATGTCAATGTACCTCGAGTAGTAATCTACCATGACCAGAAAGTGCATGCCCTTTTGCTCACACAGGTCAACTCCGACATGCTCAAAAGGACGTGACGGCAATGATGACGGCATCATTGGTTCACTCAGTTGTGATGGTCGTCTCTCCAGGCAAAATCTGCATCGTCCTATCATATCTTTGATGTGCTTACTCATGCCTGGCCACCACATAGCTTGATTAGCGCGTTCTCGGCATTTAGTAATGCCTAAATGTCCAGCATGAATGCGTTCCAGCATCTCAGTTTTCATGGAGAAAGGTATGACAATTCTGTCACCCCGAAGCAATAGTCCGTCACACACGCTCAGTTCGCCCTTGATGTCAAACAACTCTCTGGCCGCCAGCCACACATCTTTTTGTAGGTCGGCCAGCCATTTATTGTGTAGTCCACGGCTGTCTTCAAGGTGATGTCTTTCTGCGTCTCCGCACGAATTGTCCTCAACTGTGCGTCTGTATGTGGCCACGTGGATGTGATCTCATTGACATAGGCCTCAACATCATCTTGCAAAAGACTGCTAGTATGTGTACTTTGTGTCAGTGGACTGCGGGACAAGGTATTTGGAACAACCATGTCTTTGCCTGGAACGTACTCAGCCCTGACGTTGTAGCGCATCAACCTCATCAAAAGACGTTGACATCTTAGTGGAGTCTCCTGGAGATCTTTAGAGTTCACCAGCGAGATCAAAGGTCTGTGATCTGTCTGAGCTGTGAAAGTCTCCAGACCTACCAAGTAGCGGTCAAACTTCTCACATGCCCATACCATGGCTAAGCACTCCTTTTCAATCTGTGCATAGCCCTTCTCTGTAGGTGTCAGTGAACGAGAACAGTAGGCTACAGGCTTCAGCTCTCCGTTGTAATCTTGGAGAAGGACACCGCCTAAGCCGTAGCTACTAGCATCAGCGCTGACCACTGTCCGTTTCTTGACATCGTAGTAGGCCAAAGTCAGTGGATCCTCAAGCATGTCTTTCACTTTGTTTGCTGCCGCCGCTTGCTGAGGTCCCCATGTCCACACAGCGTCATTGCAGAGCAGGTAGATAGATACTCAGTGCTTATAGGGTCCAACGGACTGCCAAGAGCCGAATCAGGACCACAAAAAATTAAGTAAAATGAGATTAAACTGTTAACATTTAAATATTTTGAAAGATGTAAATAAAATCAGTTTCTTCAATAAAATCCAAACAAGAATACAAGACAAGACGACATGATTTAGATGCGATAAAACAAACCAACATCTTGTAAAAATTGAAACAGGTTCTGACCATTGCATACTTTAAAAACCTCATTAAAAGTTACTGAACCAAGATATCTTTCCCTTAAATCAACCAGATCAGCACATTCAGACATAAAATGACGAACGGAAAACGTTTTGTCACATGCAAAGCACCATGGTGGTTCCTCTCCTTTTAAAAGGAAATTATGGGTGACACAAGTATGCCCAATATGAAGGCGAGCCAAAACAGTTTCCTCTTTGCGGGTGGATGCAAAGTTAGGCAAAGAAGCAGATAAATCGGGAAGAATTTCAAATAATTTGTTATTGATTTGCTTAGACCATTCAGTCTGCCACAGCCGTTTACAATAAACTCCAGTCATACAACGCAGGTCAGAGTATGGAACAAACTGGAAAATCTCTTAGATGCAGAGCTTCTTTAGCCGCTTTGTCCACTGCAATATTGCCCATGTGAATAGGTACCCACATAAAAACTATCTTTTTACCCTCAGAAACAAGTTCTGTGTGGAGGTTATGGATCTCTGCCAGAAAAGGGTGTGATATCTTTCTCGTGGAAAGAGCCTGAAGTGCTGACAGTGAATCAGACAGGATTAAAAACGAGGTTCTCTTGGATTGATAAACCTGTTTCAGAGCTAGATGAATTGCCTTGAGCTCAGCTGTATAAACAGAACAAAAATCAGGTAGACGCTGTTGCAAATGCTGGTCTAGGTGTCTTCCTGAGACCGACGCAGCAGCAACTGAGTCTCCTTTCTTCGACCCGTCTGTAAAAAGTTTGTCATATCCTTTATGTAGTGAACATTGTTCGAGATAAAGTTGCTTATAAACAGCTTCGGAAGTTTCGGTCTTTTTGAAGGATGTGAGACTGAAATTGATAATAGGGTTGATGAGGTTCCAAGGTGGAAGTACAGTTAGCAATTGATCATCATTAACAGAGTCAACATCTATGCCTGCAGTGTCAAAGTGAGGACGTATTCTGATACCAAAAGGAGGAATTTCTGTCGGTTTGTTGGAGTATTTAAGTGTAAATAACTGGTTTAGAACACAATCATAAGCGGGATTTTCAGGGTTTGCTTTAAGTTTGAGAAAATAATTCATGGCGAGCTGAAGCCTGCGGATCTCTAAGGGAGGTTCACCAGCCTCAGCGTAGAGACTTTCCTTTGGGGAAGTGCGAAACTGCAGAGCAGGTCATTCAATGGCCTCAGCACCACTGACAGGTTTGGAAGAAATCTGCCCAAATAGTTCACCATACCGAGCCATCGTCTGAGCTCAGAAACATCTCGGGGATCTTCCATCTTTCGAATGGCATCCATCTTTGATGGATCAGGCCGAACACCAGCTTTGCTGAAGACATGCCCAAGGAAGTTGATTTCTTCCTTGTGGAATTCACATTTCTCCTTGTTGAGCTTGAGCCCAACACAGTTGAGACGGTTGACCACTTGATTCAGACGCTTGTCATGCACGTCCACGCTGTCTGCATGAATCATCACATCGTCCATGAAACATTCAACCCCTTCAATGTCCCCCAGAATCGCCATCATGGTTCTTTGGAACACCTCAGGAGCGAGCGAAATTCCAAATGGCAATCGTCTGAAGTAGTATCTGCCGAAAGGAGTCATGAATGTTGTCAGCTTGGTGGTTTCATCGTCAAGTGGAAGTTGCCAGAAACCTGATTTAGCATCAAGTTTCGAGAACACCGACGAACCTTTCATCTTGTGCATCACGTCCTCAAGAGTGGGTAACATGTAACGCTCTCTTTTCACAGCTCTGTTGAGTTTCTTGAGGTCCACACAGATTCGCACCCCACCTCCTTTCTTCATCACTGGAAGCATTGGTGCACACCAGTCAGTTGGTTCTGTAATGCGGACAATCACACCGTTCTTTTCCATACGATGAAGCATGTCTTGAACTTGTGGCAGTAGTGGAAGTGCAACTCGTCTAGCAGTAGAGATACTGTAGGGTACTGCGTCATCTCTCAGACGGATCTTGATCGGTTCACAGCGCACTGGCTCGCCAATGTCACCAAATGCAAGATTGGCGACGTCAAGTCTCATGACTAAGCCTAGGCGCATAGCAGCATCGCGGCTAAGGAGACAATCACAATTAGCACTGATGACGTGGACTTTGAAGGACACTCTTTCGTCAGCATGCTTTTCCACTTGTGCTGTGAAGGTACCAAGATAAGGAATGAAACCCCCGAGACTATTGAGTATGGCATTGGACTGTCGCAGCTTAGGTTTCGGCTTCATGTTGGTATACACCGTTTCTGGGATGATAGAAACATCAGCACCCGTATCGATTTTGAAATCGATTTCAATTGTATTCAGGGTAAGCTTGACACGCCATGGAGGTTCTTCACTATCATGGATATTTCCAACAAAGTACTCACTTAATTCTTCAGCATCACGTTCAGGCTGATGCATACTGACTTCTCTGACATCTCTATTCTTAGAACGGCAAACTCGAGCAAAGTGATTTAGCTTTCCACATGCTCTGCAATTTTTACCCTTGGCTGGACATGCAGCATCGCGACCATGACGACGTCCACAATTACCACAACGTTTGCGAGCTGTATCACAAGTGTTAGATTTAGGAACAGCTGCCTTCTCAGCATGAGCCTGGCGCCGGTTGGTAGCAGTACGGCGAACAACTGCATCAACTTCAGTAGCTCCATTAGGGTTCCGCTGCACAGTCAGTTGACGTTTGACCAGTTCATACTGTCTTGCCTGCTGTACCACATCCCTCAAGGAAAGTGTACCTTGAAGCTGTAACTTTTCAGAAAGTTCACGATCGGAAACACCGAGCACAAGTCTGTCACGGATAGACCCTTCCCGGTCAGGGAAGTCCGTGTTGTCTGAGAGTTCATAGAGTTTGCGGACGTATGTCTCTATGTTCTCCCCTGGCAGTTGACCTCTGGTATAGAAAATCGCACGTTCATGAGGGACATTGACCCGAGGCACAAAATGTGCATCAAATCTGGCAAGAACATCAGCCAGAGTCGGATTTTCACCAAGGTCAGTGAAGGGTGAATAGATTCTGTCGGCCTCTTGTCCCATAGCATATATCAAACTGCTTATTTGCACGGTTGGGTCTTCTTTGAACAATTTCGCCGCAACAACGTAACGGGTAAACCGTTGTTTCCAAGTTGGCCAGCTTGAAGGATTCGCGAAATCCAATTCTTCCGGTGAACGGAACGCCATTATGGTTCAACTGGAGTGTCAAACAAGGCCACACAGTTCAAAGTGAATGAACCGCTGCCACCATCTATCGTTCTTTATATAAGAACGAACTAATAAAAGAAATAAACACAAGAGCCAAACCAACATTGTGGTTTTGTCCTCGTCCATTTATTGACGTCACTTCATAACCATGACGTAAGTCATGATAACACGCAGCTATAAATATCGTCACAACTTAGAATGTTCATTCTATAACATAGAATCTATTCTATAACATAGAATGTTCATTCTATAACATAGAATGTTCATTCTATAACATAGAATCCATTCTATAATATAGAATGTTCATTTTATGTGCAACTAGGTCATTCTATGTGAAACGAGGCTTGGAGGAATAAATGGACATGTGGCGCCCCCTTGCACGCCCGCGAAAACTGAAGAAATGGCTGACGTAACAAGCGTTATACTATTCATTCTATGCCTATAGAATTCATTCTATGCTATAAAATTCATTCTATGCATATAGAATTCATTCTTTATTATAGAATTCATTCTATGTTATTCAATTTATTCTATGCACATAGAATTCATTTTATGTCATATAATTTATTTTATTTTAAAGAATTCATTCTATGTTATAGAATGAATTCTATGCGTATAGAATTAATTCTATGTCATGCAATTTATTTTATGTTAAAGAATTCATTCTATGTTATAGAATTCATTCTTTGTAATAGAATTCATTCTATGTTATAAAATATAATTCTATGCATACAAGTGCGTTCTATAATATAGAATTGTATTACATACATGGAATCTTATTCTCTATTATAAAATGTTATTCTATACATAGAATTTTTTTATGGACATAGAATTTTACACTATATTATAGAATGTTATTCTATACAAAGAATTTTATTCTATGACTTACAATATTGGTTTCTTTTTTATAAATGGAATTTCAACTAATGAATGCTTTTTGTGTGCATAGAATGCTTTCTATGTGCATAGAATTTATTCTATGTATAGATTGGTCACATAGAATAAATGGACACATGGCGCCCCATATTAACACTAGTAGTTGTACATTAACGTATTTTATCGATTGTCATGTATTATTATGTTCATGTTAAATATATTTACAGAAACAGATTATTGTTTCTTATATGTTATGCATAATTAGTTGACCTAGATTCACCTTGATAATCAGATATCGTAGTGTGCTTATGGGAAACTCGGCAGGTGTCTGATGCTGTAGACTCCTTGCAGAAGGCGCAACATAGCAGAATTTCTCTGTAGAGATAATAAAGTATTCGTATTTGTAGAGTGACCACCCGACTCAAACTCTCACCGAAACCAAGAGCTAAGTCTCCTCCCAACTGCAACTGAAGTCAAACCTACTCGGAGCACTATTAGACTACCAGAAATTATATCTTATATATTCTTATTTGAGCCATTGATATTTGAAACCCGAGAACAAATATACATTATTATGAATCTTGGTAAAGAATGACTGATAGAAATAGCTAAGCGCATCCTATCCTATCCTATCCCGTAACTCAAAGGTCGTTTGGGGCACAACAGATGATCGTTTAACCAGCGTACTCCACCTTTCTCTGTTCTCAGTCCATTCTATAATGTTGTCCTACCACCTATTTTTCTGTCTCCCTCTTCTTCTGCCTCCTTGAACCGTGCCTTGCAGAATGGTTTTTGCAAGGCCTGATGATCTGCTGACGTGACCATACCATTGGAGTTTCCGTTTCCTCACCACTGTTGGTGATGTGCTGGGTATAGGAAATGCCCAGATGTCTTCTGTAGCACCTCATCTCCATGTTTCGTATTCTTCGTTGTAGATCTGCTGTGAGAGTCCATGTTTCGCAAGCGTATAGGAAGATGGAGATGACATTGGAGCGCAGCAGCCTTAGCTTGGAATGTAGACTGATGGTCTTTTATTTCCAAATGGGCTTCAACCTTGTCAGGGCAGCAGTTGTTTATGCGATCTGTAGAGGACTTCCTATCGGGACCCATTGTCTGATACATTGGCTCCTAAATATTTGAAGTTATGCACTGTGTTGAGGGACTTGGATTTTTCAAAGTCTTGGACTTTGATGTCCATGTTGATGCATTTGATGTTTGATCATTTTGGTCTTTCTGCACTTATTTCCGTTCCATAGGAGGTGGTGTCAAGCCTCTGTACAAGCTGTTCAAGTTCTTGTTCCTCTCCAGCCAATCCATCAATGTCATCCGCAAAACGAAGATTGGAGATCGCTCTACCCCCTATGCTGACTGTGCCTTCGTGATCTGCAAGGGCATCTGACATGATGCGCTTTAGGAAGATGTTAAAGAGGGTTGTAGAGAGTAGACATCCTTGATGCACACCAATTGTTGTTCTGAACCAGTTCACTGTGCCTTGCAGGATGGTCTTTGCAAGGCCTGATGATCTGGTGACGTGGCCATACCATCGGAGCTTCCGTTTCTTCACCACTGTGGAGCACGTCATCGTGTTGTCCAATGGCTTGTGTGATGGTCTGTGGGACTTCGTCGTTGGTGATATGCTGGGTATATGAAATGCCCAGAAGTCTTCTGTAGCACCTCGTCTGCATGCTTTGTATTCTTCGTTGTAGATCTGCTGTGAGGGTCCATATTTGGTAGAAATGGTAGAGTAGTGCTCACACGCTTGACAGGCCGTGTGTGATGCTGCTCTGACGTTTTTGTAAGTGTATACTGTCTGTGTGAAAGTGTACATGTGGATACTGGTATCAGCATCTTCGTCATGGATTGGTCTACCCAGTGGTGTAACTTTTATGCCACCCTGCCGCCTCATCAACGTGCTACATGGACATTTGTGTTTCTACTTGTCTCCATCAGTTGGATTACTCAGTGGCTGCCATTACTACCGTGCCATGCTCCACCGTCGTCGCGATCGCTCACCACTGTTTGCAGTGTTGGTTGCACAGTCGCACGATAGTGAACGGTACTCCTGCACTCTTCCTGCGTTTCAATACGCTCGCACTGACTTGTTGGATCTGTGGGTGCAACCTTCAAACTGAAACCAGAACTGACCGCTCGGCTACGTGAGTTGGGCATTGGCTACCACCTGTCCAGCAGACGCTCGTGCAGGGGCGGGCGACGCAAGCGTGGGCCTCGCGGCCGCACAGGGTAACCTGTGTCTGCTGGTCAGCCCACCACGTCCGTTTCGCTGCCTGCGGGTGACCCCCTCCACGTTCATTGCTCCTCGATTGGTGGACAGCCGTCACCACCTCCAGCCCCGCCGCTATCTCTGGAGCCTCTGCCGACCCCCTCGCCGCCTCCACCGCGCTTGGAGGTACTGTACTTTAACGCTCAGTCATGTCGACAGAAAGCCGTGGACATTCACGAACTAATCGTTGACGGTGACGTTGACATCCTACATCGCTGCCATGACGCCGGCCGGCTACAACTGCTGGTCCTTTGCCCGCGGTTGCGGCGCGAGGGGCGGCGGCATCGCTTTTATCATCAGGGACACGCTGTCCAGCGCCGTGTACTGCAAGTCCTTGTCGTTCGAGGCCATGGAGGCCGCTGAGCTGCACATCTCCAGCAAGGACATGCCTGCCGCCTTCGTGTGTCTCTACAGACCTCCTCTGTCGTCTAGGAGCAAAGTCGCGTCTCGGCAGTTTCTGGACGATTTCTCCGACCTCCTCTCCATGTACTCTGACACTCGCTGTGACTTTGTCGCTATTGGTGATTTCAATTACCATTATGACCGACCTCAAGACAGTGACGTGAACAGAATAACGACATAATTGCATGACCATAATTTCACTCAGCTCATCGACGCTCACACGCACCGCTGTGGCCATACTCTGGACTGGGTAGTGGTGCGTGACGACAATAGCTGCCTGACTGTGGATAGTGTGGAGGTGTTTGACTGTCTGGGAGATCACTCCGCCATCCTCTCCACGCTGGCCGCTCCGCCGCTTTCAGCCCGTGAGCGCGTTGTCACGTCGCGTAACCTGCGGGCCATCGACATCGGGCGCTTTCAGTCCAACGCAAGGGCACTGACCCGTGTAGTGAACCCGGCCTCGACGGACATGGTGGACTTGTACAATGACGGTCTCCGTCGGGTTCTGGACCAGCACGCGCCCCTGACCACCAGATGTGTAAGGAACCGCCCCTCCGCCCATTGGATGACGGAAGAAGTGAGGGCTGCACGTCGTCGACGTCGAGAGGCGGAGCGCCGCTGGAGAGCCTCCCGCCTGACTGTGCATAGACAGATCTTTGCTGCTGAGCGTGCTGCCGTTAAAGCGGCAGTCAGCAGTGCCAAGAAACAGTATTTTGATAGCAAGGTTTCTGGCGCTTCTATTAAGCAACTTTTTGCTGCCACAAATGAACTGCTTGGCAAGTCCAAGGTAACCCCTCTTCCCAACAACATTCCCAAGTCTGAACTGCCTGAGAAGTTCTCCGCTTTCTTTAGTGACAAAATCACGGCTATCAGGGCCGAGCTCGATTCTTGTGATTGTGACCCCCCTGTGTTTGAGGACTATAATGGTCCAAAACTTGGTGCTTTCGAGCTTGTGTCAGAGAAAGATATTTTTGATCTCATCGTCAAGTCTCCTACCAAAAGCTGTTCTTTTGACCCCATTCCAACCTCCCTCGTGAAGCAATGTTTGCCTGATCTTTTGCCTATTATCACTGCAATTGTCAACCAGTCTCTCACCACAGGATCGGTCCCTGGTCAGTTTAAGCAAGCAGTTGTAACACCTTTGCTCAAAAAGTTGGGTCTGGATTCCAACAATCTAAAGAATTTTAGACCGGCGTCCAATTTTCCATTTATTTCTAAAATCCTAGAAAAGGTTGTGCTCTGTCAGTTACAGAAGCATCTGTCCAACAACAACTTGCTCGAAGTGTTTCAGTCAGCTTATAGGAAAAATCACAGCACTGAAACTGCTGTGTTGTGTGTTCTCAATGGCCTCCTTGCTAGGGCTGACCAGGGGCAGGTGTCTGTGCTTGCTCTGCTAGATTTGAACGCGGCGTTTGACACGCTTGATCACAGCATATTGCTCAATAGACTTGAAACTACGTTTGGTGTTACGGAGGTTGCGCTTGCATGGTTCAAATCCTACCTATCTGATAGAAAGCAGGTTGTCATTATTGATGGTAGTGTCTTTTCAACACGGACTCTTGAGTTTGGTGTGCCCCAGGGGTCTGTTTTGGGTCCAGTGTTGTTTTCGCCTCTTTCTAACATTATTAGCAAGCATGACTGTGACTATCACAAATACGCCGATGATACGGAACTCTCTAAAAGTGCACCCCCTGCTGATTTTCAGACGGTTCAGGCTAGAACTGCATTGAAGATGTACTTAAATGGATGAAAAGTAATAGGCTGAAATTAAACACAGAAAAGACTGAAGTGATGCCTGTGGGCTCTGCTTCTCGCCTTAGACTGGTGGGCGGCAGTTCCATAGAAATAGGGGGTAATGAAATCGCTTTCCAATCAGATGTTAAGTACTTAGGTGTACACCTCGATCAGAGGCTCTCAATGCATCAGCTGTGAATAGGTTTTTTGCTATTCTATTTCTGTCTTTTTTTGTCATTTGTGCACATAGTTGTAAATAGTCTATTTCGGTCTTTTTTGTAATTTATGTACATAGTTGTAAATAGTCTGTACCTTTACGGTTCCGTAGTAAATAGTCTGTACCTTTACTGTTCCGTCTTTGGTGTATTGTAGCAATAGTGATGTTTTATCGAGTGCATGTATTTATATGTAATGACTATGTAAAGCGTGGTGAGTCTAGTCATAGGCTGGAGTACCCGCTATATAAAAATCCGTTATTTTTTTTTTTCCGTCCTCAGCATGCTGGGTTATATTTTGCATTGTCACACATTTATGATTACATTGTACATAATAAACCACATGATAAAACAGAAAAAACGGCACATTATTTTAGAAGTTATGTACCTGAAGTTTGGGGACAATATACAGAAGACCTACATTTATTTCTTATACTCAACCAATATATATTTTATAGAACAGACACACGTACAAACGCGCGCACACACACACACACACCTACACACACACACACACACACACACACACACACACACATATCAAAAGGGGGGACGTGGCAAATCTAACAGCTTACATAAAATAGTAGATTCTAGTGGTAATCATTCGGCTCGGGTCATGTCTCAGTCTGAGATACTTGACATCTGGTATCTTCTCGACCTTTAGTGCCCAATAAATAAATAAATAAATATAAATCATACTGAGAAAAACAGTCAAAAATACACGGTTGGATTAATCAATCAGAGGTTTGTATGGAATCCACTCCAACGCAAAAGTGTCAGCCCTCATGAGTATACAAGCAGCATATTTTTCCACCATATAGCATTTTTTTAAAAATAATTTTGAAAAGTCTGAAAAATGGGTACAGTATTATTCATTTTGCATTTGTACAAGAAAAATTTGGCATGCAGCACAATCCAGTCAAATGTGGAATCGGAAGTGAAATTAGCATCATAGTTAAATAGAATGGTGTTTTTTGAAAGAGTTACGTTGACAGAGTTAAGACATTTGTGATTTACAGCGTTCTGAAACTGCAGCCAAAAGCGTTGTACACACTGACATTCCCAAAATAAATGTTGGATGCTCTCTCGCTCCGTTCCACAAAAGGAGCATGCTGTACCTGCTGCCACACCCATTCTTGACAGGACTACATTGGTTGCAATTATTCTATGCACTATCCTAATTTGGAACCATTTTAATTTTACATCACGGATGCTTTTAATTTGTTTGACAATTTTGTTCCAATTTAGTTGTACTTCTAATTTTTCATCCCATGTATTACAGCAATTTGGTCTAGTTTCATTGTAGGTATAAACATCATAATACATGCGCGCTCCCCTCTGCACCGACACGAGAAGTCTCCAGGCCTTATTTGTCTCATAAAAGTTATTTGCAGTCAAATTAAAGGCAAAGCTACGTTTACATTTTCTTGCAGCCTCTAGGACACCAAAATAAGTAACAAAATCAGTTAAAACCCCATAGCGGTCCAAAAATTCATTGTACGACAAAAAACGTCCCTGTTCATTTACCAAATAACCAATACAGTAAACATCATTGTCAACCCAATTTTCGTAATAAACAGAATTGTGACCTATCTGAATATTACTATTGAAGAACAAGCTTTCTGACAATACATCTTCTTGATTTTTAATCTTGACATTGTTTGAAAAAGATTTGTAGGCAGCAAACACATCAATCCAAAATTCATTGCATTTTTCAACAACAATTGTTAGATCTGCTCCTACTTTGTCGATGTTAGCCAATAAAGGACAAATAGAAATTATTATGCTTTTCCATTTAGGTGTTCCTTTTTTCAGCCTTTTAATCCAGGACAGCTTCAATGCTTGGATGTATTTTTTAATATCTGGTATTCCAATGCCCCCGTTTTCAATACTTTTAATCGTAGTTTTTCTACTTATTCGGTCCCTTTTGCCATTCCATACAAAATCAAAAACTGACCGTTGCACTTCGGAGATAAAGTTGTCAGGTGGGTTGGGAAGCAGTAACCACAGATGAATTAGCTTTGACAGAATGAGAGATTTCAAAACTACAATTCTTCCTAAAGTAGTGATTTGTCTCTTCGACCAAATTTTGTATAATGCTTTCACTTCTGTGTACTTTTCTCTAATATTCATTTCAGTGCAATCTTTCAAATCGTTCGTAAACCAAATTCCCAATATTTTAAATTTGGTAGGATTCCACTTCATGCGTAAATGTTGCATATATTGAACCTCCGAGTTACGTTTGTTGCCTAACCAAATACAATTTGTTTTTCCGGCATTTAAAAAGAGCCCAGAATGTTTTCCAAAGTTTGTTATGGTTGCCATGGTCTCTTCAAAACATGTTTTATTCCCATTTAACATTAATTCAGTGTCATCAGCGTATTGTGAAATTTTATGTTCTACGTTGTTAATTTTAATTCCTTCAATTTTATCGTTCTGGCGAATCATAACTGCAAGAATTTCCACACATAAAACAAAAATGTATGGTGAGATTGGGTCCCCTTGTCTACAGCCCCGCTTTACCTCAAACCATTGAGATATCTGACCATTAATAGAAACTGAAGTTTTAATACCATTATAAAAAGTATTCACCCATCTACAAATATCGTCACCAAATCCAAATGCTCGTAACACTTTATGCATAAATCCCCAATCTATCGAGTCAAAGGCTTTTTCAAAATCTAAACATAAAAGAAGGCCTTGAACGTCATGTTCATTAACATAATTAATAATATCAAAAATTAAACGAATATTGTCCCCCAAAAATCGACCCCTAATAAATCCTGTTTGGTCTTCGTTTATTAATGAAGGCAAAACGCCCTTAAGACGGTTTGCTATACACGTGGAGCCTATCTTGTAAACGACATTAAGCAACGAGATTGGTCTCCAGTTTTTTATATGTTCCTTTTCTTTATCACCTTTAGGTATACAAATAATAATTCCTTCTTTCTGGGTAGAAGAAAGGTGACCTTTGTTAAAACTATCATTAAGGGCCCTAACAACGAAGAATCTTAGCTGTAGCCAGAACATCTTAAAGAATTCGGAGGTAAACCCATCCGTTCCAGGACTTTTATTATTTTTCATATTTTTCAATGCAAAAGACGCCTCATCTACACTAATTTCACCTTCCAGCTGTGCACTTTCAACGTCAGATAGTGTAGTTAAGTTTGATACTAAATCAGAAATGTTACAATCCTCCATTTGTCTTTTATCGTAAAGCTTTTGGTAAAAGTTTTTAACTTCACTAATGATTTCTGTACACTCGGTGATCTCAGAGCCGTCGTCCCTAATCAATTTTCTCATAGTCTTACTCACGTAATTGCGTTTTTCTAACCCACAAAAATATCTCGTAATTTTTTCTCCCTCTGCCACCCACCTGGCCTTTGACCTAGTTAAAACCCCTTCCAATTTCTTGTCCCTTATCCTAACCAGTTCTTCCCTATTTCTTTCCAACTCTTCTCTCTCTTCCTCGTTAATAAATTCCTGTTTCTCTATCTCATTTATTTGTTGTTCTAATCTTGCCTCAAATTCTAAACATTCACGTCTTTTAAATGCAGCATATGAAATAGTCTTTTGTCTAACCTTCGTTAAGAGCACATCTAGAAACAACTGGTCCGAGATCACGAGTTCTATTTCACCTGTTGGTATTTCTTACAGGCGTTCTCTATTATATGGAGCAGCAGCCTATTCTGCCAAGACATCAAGTATGACTGAGTTTACTTCATCAATATACACTTTATCTTTTAATAACGAAGAATTAAACTTCCAAAATAAATTTCTTTTTAGTGATGTCCCGAAACAAAAAGATAATGTAATAATAGAATGATCAGTTTTATATCCAGAAATAATATCAGCGTCAATCTGCTTTGCTGTAAAGGAGTGGGCCTACGCCAGGTAAAACGTCTTCGCTTTGGATTCAGTTCTCGCCATATGTCTAACAGGTCTAAGTTCTCAGTCATGTCAAGTACTCGTTCGTGTGCATTTTGATTATTACACTGTCTGTAGTTGTCATAATCTAAGTCATAGTCCATAACAAGGTTCCAGTCTCCACCAATTACAACATTTTCTATGTTTGTATCTTTAATACGTTTTTCTAATTCATTATAAAAGTTAGGCTCATCAGTATTCGGACCATATAAATTTACTAGCAACATATCTTTATCCATTATTGATTTAATGTGAACCAATAAAAAATTCCCTCCTAAATCTTTATGAAAATTTTTAATTTCAAAATCAAAATTGTTGTTAAATAGGATGGCAACTCCACGAGAATTAGTTGTATGGGAAGCAAACATTACTTTATAACCCCACTCGGCCTTTATATAATTTTCTAATTTAGGGTCAAAATGAGTATCTTGGAGAAAATAGATCGAAGCTGATTTCTGCCTTAAGAACTGAAAAACATCGCGTCTCTTAAGCTGATTGGCCAGGCCTCTACAATTTATAGAAACTATCTTAATGCAATTGTCTTGATTTGAATCCATATAGCATGCAGTTTAGTTGGGTATACACTTGGCATTGCAGCGCACTTAAGGCTTCAGAAAAAATATCACATTTACATGAGATGTCAGTTCTGTTAAGAGAGATTGCCACGAAAACCCCACTAGGAAAAAAAAAGAACATGAAAACCTGAAATACACAGAAAAGTCGACATATTACACACATCAACCGAGCACATGAGTGACATAAATTGATTACGAAAATATAAACGTCAAATCAACAATAAATGTATAAACATGCAAAAGCAAGTGTAACAGACAACAATCTTTTTAAAGACTCAATGAAATAAGGGGGCCGCAAACATGCATAGCAAACAACATTCTATAAAGCATTAAAATAATACAAATTATTAGCCACAAGTTTCCAGAGAAACTGCGGTCCAACATAATAAGGCGTCAATTAAGGCATGAATTTGCATGCATACAGCAATTACATTAAAACAAAAAGCAACCGCAGATTATACACGCCAGTATGTGTAGCAAAGTAGAATAACAAAGCGTCAGTACAATAAAGAACCGGCAGGAATGCAAAGCAAATGACGTTCAAAAAAGAGGCATAACGAACCTGCAAAATCTGACTAACTAAATAGCTTACAATGACATTACTAATACTAACTTACTTGTAAACAAACAAAATAAGTGTATAGACCTAATCGCTATACCACATTAAAAAAAAAAAAAAAAAAAAAAAAATAATAATAATAATAATAATAATAATAATAATAATAATAATAATAATAATAATAATAATAATAATAATAATAATAAATAAATAAAATAAAAAATAAAAAAAATAATAATAATAAATAAATAAATAAATAAATAAAAAATGATTATATTCAACTATAATGCAATCAGAATCAGAAATGGTGCATAAATGATTGCAAAGAGCGTCTCTAAAATAATGTATTCAGGAATAATTTTAGTTATGGTATTCACTGAATCAACAGTTGAACAAATATTTACACCACATATTGCACATAATCAATATTTTCACCATATTATACATAATCACTAAATTACTAGTGAACATTAATTGTACAAATCTAATCGACATAAGAAGAGCATTCCTATAACATATTTGATTTGACCAGTAAACCAATAAATTATACATGGCTCATAACCATTATATATGAAAGAAAAATATTGTCGAGTTTAGATTTTTTTTAAATATTTGAATAAAATATTAAAACCACAAACAGTATGAAAACAAAACAGCATTGTTAAAGTTGACAAGCGCATGTAAGACAGCCAAGAAGTATCAACAAACATCAGTAAACTCCAAAGTTGCCATGCACAAGAACCATAATGCAACCAGTGTTCACACCATCATGATCATGATAAAGTCAAAGCAAGCCAGATTTAAAATAAATAAATAAATAAATAAATAAATAAATAAATAAATAAATAAATAAATAAATAAATAAATAAACAGAATGAAAGAAAAATAAATAAATAAGACCAAACAAAACAAACAAAAAGCAGCCATGATCAGTTATGTACAAATAATAACAGCCAACAGAGAATCCAAAGAAGGAAGCACACCATGCAGTCACTTACAAAATAAAATAAAAACTAGCAAGTATTGTGTACGAACTTTACACAATAATCTTGGCTTGGGCATAGCAAAGTATCATATAAAAACAAAACAATTATCCAAGGCGTAGCGAATTTATGACTTCATTCATAAGCCACACAGGGCAGTAAACAAACGATGCCAGCTACAATCATCAAGCACGACTTTGACAAACGACGCAAACTGACACATCATAGATACATTTGCAGTTCAACCCTTGTGAATACTAAAGAATTAGACAGTTCAATCAACTTTGGGGAAATGATTTAATACACCCCGCCGTATATGTATCCTTTCTCACTTTCCCACCTCTAAATAATAATTATTCATTGAAACTAAATTGCCCTATCGACAAACGTTTTCATTAATTAACAACCTAATAATCCCATATATCAATTTAACCAGTAATGTTTTAGATCAAATCAATACATGAATAGCTATATTTATTGTTCATCCTTCTATTTCCTTTATCTCTAATAGTTTGCAGCAGTAATCCTCTGCAAAGTATACAGTGTACACATAACTAGGCCTACAGTGATTTAAAAAAAAAAATATTGTTATGTATTATTACATCAATTTCTGTTATCGCCAGTGAGAATCAACGGAAAGAAATGAGGTACTATTAGTTAGTAGTCATCATGTTCATCAACGGCCAAGTCTTGCTTGATATATTAACTAAGAATATAAATCAATTATACAAAAGGAAGAAGAAAAGGAACACAGTTTGTGTTATGCATAGTTTTCTTTTCATTTTTCCTCGATCACTCGCTGTTTTTGCATCATAATTTTCACATAGCTTTCTTTAACATCGTGTCCACATTATCTCCAAATTTCAATTTCATTGTTTTGCCATTCTTAAGTTTAACGAAAACTTTACCGTTGGATGTCCATGTGGCGAGGGTAGCGGAGTGCCTGAAAGCTGCCCTCTCTAGCTGGTAGTTGGCGTAGGTCAGATCTTCCCCCACGGAGATCCCCTTGCCTTTTAGTTTCTTCCGTTCGGCCAGAACTTGGTCCCGCAGGCGCCTGCTCTGGAATCGGACCACAATCGGCCGCGGTCGCTTTCTGCCCGGTTCCGTTTTACCCACTCTGTGTGCCGCCTCCAGGTCGCGTATCACGGTCTTCACCCCGAGTTCTTCCGAAAACAGCTGGCAGCAACGCTCTGCACACTGGTCAGCCGTCTCTTCCGACCTCTCGGCGATGTTGAAAACTCGAAGGTTCCATCGCCTGTCATATTGTTCGCTCTCGTTCTGCTGTGCTTCAACGGTACTTAATCTCTCTCTCAGAGTCTTGTTTTCTTCTTTCAGTTTGCCGATTTCTTCTGTCATCGAATCAGTCAACTTTGAAATCTCAAACAGCTGACCTTCAAGCTTATCGATCTTCGTGCTCAGGCCCTTGATATCTTCCTTAGTAGCCAGCGGCCGCAGCTTCTCCTCCAACGCCGCCAACAGAGCTTGGTTGTCCATATCGCTGCTGGCTTCTTCGGGTTCACTGATGTCTGACGCACTCTGAACGTTTTGCCTTTTGCTGCCGGGGGGTACGACGGGGCTACAATCACTGACTGACGACTACGTAGATGACAATTTTCTCTTTTCTCTATGGTCTCTATTTTCTTCTGTTTTTTTTTCTTCGGTGACAGATTAAAAAAATTGGTAATTTTTGAAGATGAAGACATGGGTTGCAAAATAAATTTTCTTCTCCGTTTTCAACTAAATGTTTTCTTGTGGTTTGTGTTTATTTCAAAGTAACACCATAATTATTACTGGCTGTTGTGCTCAGAAGGAGTTTCAACTAGACTACATAATTAGTCTAAGCATCGCTCACTCAATTGCTGCATAAACGGCAGAGCTAGTGCGAGACGTGTTGTCACTTCGACGGTCAATCACCGAATCCCCGTTATTATTATTATTATTATTATTATTATTATTATTATTATTATTATTATTATTATTATTATTATTAAGTCAGTGCGATTTGCCGCGCCACATATCTGGCGTTGCGCAGAATAGCCTCTATTAGGTCTAATTTAACTCAGGACACAGCTGCTAGGCTTGTAACCGCTATGGTTACATCCCGGTTAGATTATTGCAACTCGGTCCTTGGCGGCTTGCCGAGCGAACAAATAGGACGGTTGCAACAGATTCAAAACAATGCTGCAAGGCTTGATATGCGTAAACCTAAACGTTGCCACACAACGCCTCTGCTCAAAGAACTTCACTGGCTGCCCGTTCATTTCCGCATACTATACAAAATTGCTGTTCTTAGTTACCAACATTGCAACGCTACACTTCCGCCATATCTGTCTGCAGCGCTTACTACCTACCAACCCTCACGCTCTTTGCGATCATCAAGCGAAAAACTGCTTAAGACTCTAAGAACTAACCTGAAAACAGTCGGAGACCGCTCTTTCAGTGCTCTGGCCCCTGTGATGTGGAATTCGTTGCCCACTGAGCTGAGGAACGTTTCATCGCTGGCGAGCTTTAGGACAAAGCTCAAGACATACTTTTTCGCGCAGCTTTTAATCTGTGAACCATTACTCCGTTGACATCTTTATGCTTATCCAGTACTTTCTGCCCCCTCCCTCCATTCCCGTACGGCAGTGTTTTTGTATGAATGCGTGCGGCTGCTGTTTGCATGCGCGTTGAGCCCGCAAAGGGAATTGCTCTTAATAAGAACACTTCATTATTATTATTATTATTATTATTATTATTATTATTATTATTATTATTATTATTATATTTCGCAAGCGCTATTATTTATTTATTTTTTTTTTTTTTGGGGGGGGGGGTTGATTCAGACCACCGCCACCACCCACCCCATCACCATTTCTTAGCTCTCCCCTCCTCCTTCACTCCCTCTCTCGTCTCTTATTCGTTAGCAAGTGTCTGATTTTATTTTGTATGAAGCCTGATGTATAGACTGAATGCATAAGTACTGTGCTTTGAACTCATATTGTTCATTGGGAAAAAGCGCTATATAAATATCCTTATTATTTATTTTTATTATAATTTATAGGAAGATGGAGATGACAAGGGAGCGCAGCAGCCTTACCTTGGAATGTAGACTGATGGTCTTGTCTTTCCAAATGGGCTTCAACCTTGCCAGGTCAGTAGTTGTTTATGCGATCCTGGAGAGGACTTCCTATCGGGACCCATTGTTTGATAAAACGGCTCCTCAATATTTGAAGCTATGCACTGTGTTGAGGGATTGGCCTTCGACTTTGATGTCCGTGTTGATGCAGTTGGTGTTATTGGTCACCATTTTGGTATTTTCTGCTCTTATTTCCATTCCATTGGCTCTGGAGGTGGTGTCAAGCCTCTGTACCAGCTGCAAGTTCTTGTTACTCTCCAGCCAATCCATCAATGTCATCCGCAAAACGAAGGTTGAAGATTGCTCTACCCCCTATGCTTACTGTGCCTTCGTGATCTGCAAGGGCATCTGACCTAATGCGCTCTAGAAAGATGTTGAAGAATGGTAATAGTCTACTGGAGACCGGGCGGCAACCCATGACAGTGGTTAGAATGTTCTTGTGGACCAACGCCGTGTTCGTGGCTGTCATCTCTCCTGCTGAAATTAAATTTGCGGTTTTTGTCGGTCGTTGTTTCATTTAGGCCTTTCCAGCGCAGTTCGCAGATACCTAAAATGTTCCATTGATAGTAGTCCAGCTCTTGGGCCAGTTCTTCTAATTTGTCCCTCCGCAGTTAGGGTTCTGACATTCCAGTTCCTATTACGATGTTGTTTTTCGTGCGGACCTGGCAAAATTCCTGCTAAACGGATTAGATTATTTACATTTGTATTTTCTCAAAGGTCAAGTCATTGTGCTTGACCATTTTCTAAACACGTTTTGCGCTGTGTTTTTATTTTGCTTCGTTAGAATAAAGACGAGTCATAACACCGCCAAGAAAATTAATACTTTTGAAAATTCTTATTTTTGGGCCATGTGCGTGAGCGTTTTGGAAATACATTTGAATGGCTTGCCTTCTTGTTTTGTTTTGAATTTCTTTTTGAGGGACTAGCTGTAAAACAAGTCCAGAGGAGCAAATGCTATCCTAATTAAAGGTTTCGGCTTCGAATTCGACTGAAAATATTTCATTCGAAATATGTTTTGAAAAGACCGGAAATTGTTTTTGTTTTATTAAGCGACACGCCAAATTTTCATTGTTTGTGGATAAAGATGTCTTGACTTGACTTGACCACACCACACCCATATAGGTCAACACTGTGTAGATAATGCCCTCCTACTGGTTTCACGTGACTGACATATTTACGGGGAAAAAAGAAAAAAAAAGGAATGCCCTAAACGAGGACAGATAAAGACATAATACGAACACAGCATAATTATCAGAATTAATTCCAAAATAACTTAAACACGGGATTTTAATTTTTGAACTTTTTATGATTATCCTTCGTCTGCAAGCAGATAAGAACAGTGTACGATTGTGAATCGTACCACCAACCCCATCTCCCTCCACCGGTCCTGATTTGGCTCGGAGGAGTCCGCTGGACCTAAAGCAATAATAATGTAATGTAATGTAATCTCCCTCCTTCCCTCTCTCTCTCTCTCGCTCTCTCTCTTTCCCCTCCAACTTACCCCATCATTATCAATATATAATGCTTACAGTCGAAAAGCAACAAATAATAAAGTAGCCGACAATAAATTATGTCCCTGTTTCAACCTGAATAGTCAAGGAGAGCGTTGTGGTCGAGTGGTATAAGGCGGGACTAACTTGCCTTGTCCACAGGCTCGAAACCAATGGTGCCTGACAGGTGTGGGGTCGATCCAGCTTCTGGGCGTTATATTTCTTCGAATTGTATTTACTTTTGACTCGGGCAACGTTTCGGGAGTTTTCTCCGGGGGTACTTCAATTTCGACATTTTCTGCAATCACTTCACGGAAGTTGGATTCTCTTACCGAAACTATTAACTCGGTAGTAACCGGTTTCGGTTTTAGCATGAACTGTCAACTTCTGTTGGTTGTGCGTTCACTTTCGCTTTCGGGATACATGCAAAGATTTTTTTTTCTTTGAAGTGCTTCATAACAAGAGAAAGATTAAAATGTAGCATACGTGCAAACACCACTGTCACTGATGCTGCTAATTTAGAGCTTGAATAAAAATGACGACGATGAATAAAAAATAGCCCACTGCACTACACAGTCGCAGTTGAAACCTAGATCTATGCAGGCTGTACATGCGTGACAAGATCATCCACTAAGTATTCAGCCGTGTTATAAACGAGCTATCAGTTGCTGTTCATTCCCTTTGAGACTTTTTTGTGTTTAATTAATCCCCACCACCTCTAGAACCATTTCCTCTCTCACAGTAGATTGTGGGAAAGTCTGTTGTATTTGTGTGTTTTGCTTTATTCAACTATTTACTTATTCATTTGGAATGTTCCCAGCACCTTACATGTTATTTATCACATTGAATCATTTTTGTGTGTGTGTGTGAGATTTGTGCGCTATATAAATCTATGATTCATAATGATTATAGAATGATTTGAAAGGTGCGGAAGATATGATGTAAACGATCATATCGTGTTGGTTGTGTGCAGTTTCCAGTTAATATGGTGAATGCAAGCTAGGTAATCACAACAGTTAGAGGAAAAGAGAGAGTATTAATAAAAAAAAAAAAAGGACAACATGGAGAGAGAGAGAGAGAGAGAGAGAGAGAGAGAGAGAGAGAGAGAGAGAGAGAGAGAGAAAGAGAGATAAAGAGAAAAAAAAAAGTTGATAGAAGTGTTGGCATATGAAATAATAACACGATGCAACATCTACTATCCACTTATACGTATATTTATTATATTTATTACATTTACGTACTTTTACCCCACTTCCGTTATGTAGAGCGAATGAGAAAATACACACATATACATATCTGTGCATTGTTTTAATATTATTTGCTTAAATGTAAAAGAAACAAAAAAGTTTCTAAGAAAATCTGTGTAATCAGTCAATATTACTATACAGCTCTTTCCGATAATGTGTAATAATAAAATTAATCTAAATTTAATTAATTAATAAATTAAATTAATCTTAAAGTCTCCACTATCCAAAGCAAGTCTGGCATTTGCCTTACAGAAGAACAAGAAGTCTTGGACAGATGGACAGAGTACTGCTCTGACCTTTACAACCATACACCAAATGGAGACCCATCAGTTCTAGCATGTCCCGAGAGCAGAGAAGAAGAAGAAATCCTCCCAATTCTCCGGGAAGAAGTTGAGGCAGCAGTGCAATCGCTGAAGAAAGGGAAGTCAGCGGGAGTGGACAACATACCAGCGGAACTGCTACAAGCAGGAGGAGAAGCGATGACTGATGCTCTCACCATTATCTGTAACAAGATCTGGCAGAGTGGGGAATGGCCTACACCATGGACCCAGTCGCTTGTCATCACTCTTCCCAAAAAAGGTAACCTTCAGGAGTGTGAAAATTACCGCACCATCAGCCTCATCAGCCATCCCAGCAAGGTCCTCCTGAAAATAATACTCAACAGGTTGAAACCACAAGCTGAACAAATCATAGCTGAAGAACAAGCAGGATTCATGGCAGGGCGAAGTACCACTGAACAGATTTTCAACCTCAGAATAATCTGTGAGAAATACCTACAGCACCAACAACATCTATATCATGTGTTCATAGACTTCAAGAAGGCATTTGACCGAGTCTGGCATGCAGCTCTATGGGCAACCATGAAAGTGTACAACATCAGCCCTAAAATTATAGAAGTCATCAAAAGCCTGTATGACAAGGCTACCAGTGCAGTCCTCCATAACAGCGTCATCGGGAACTGGTTCAGAACAACAATCGGTGTGCGTCAAGGTTGCCTACTCTCTCCAACACTCTTCAACATCTTCCTAGAGCGCATCATGTCAGATGCTCTTGCAGATCACGAAGGCACAGTCAGCATAGGGGGCAGAGCAATCTCCAATCTTCGTTTTGCGGATGATATTGATGGATTGGCTGGAGAGGAACAAGAACTTGAACAGCTTGTACAGAGGCTTGACACCACCTCCAGAGCTTATGGAATGGAAATAAGTGCAGAGAAGACCAAAATGATGACCAACAACACCAATGGCATCAACACGGACATCAAAGTACAAGGCCAATCCCTCAACACAGTGCACAGCTTCAAATATTTAGGAGCCATTGTGTCAGACAATGGGTCTCGACAGGAAGTCCTCTCCAGGATCGCACAAACAACTGCTGCCCTGACAAGGTTGAAGCCCATTTGGAAAGACAGAACCATCAGTCTACATTCCAAAGTAAGACTGCTGCGCTCTCTGGTCATCTCCATCTTCCTATATGCTTGCGAAGCATGGACCCTCACAGCAGATCTCCAACAAAGAATACAAAGCATGGAGATGAGGTGCTACAGAAGACTTCTGTGCATTTCCTATACCCAACACATCACCAACGACGAAGTCCGACAGACCATCACACAAGCCATTGGACAACACGATGACCTGCTCACAGTGGTGAAGAAACGGAAACTCCGATGGTATGGCCACGTCACCAGATCATCAGGCCTTGCAAAGACCATTCTGCAAGGCACAGTGCAAGGAGGTAGAAGAAGGGGGAGACCGAAAAAAAGGTGGGAGGACAACATTCGAGAATGGACTGGTTTGACACTGAGCGAAGCCATGAGGGCTGCTGAGGACAGAGAAAGATGGAGTATGCTGGTTAAACGATCATCTGTGGTGCCCCTACGACCTTCGGGTTATGGGACAGGATAGGATAGGATAGGAATAAAATTAATAATTTATTAAAACTGATAGTTTGCTCTAAGTTCTCACACGCATTCACACTCACATGCGTTTTACAAAAAAGGTATACATTTCGGAGAGACATTAAATTATAAACAAACAGATAATGTATATGCAAAGTAAAATTAATATTCAGATTAGGCAAAAAGTGTGTTTGAATTTTAAAAAATGAAATTCGGAGCAATGGACCGAGCAAATGGCGGACAACCTTGTTTCTACTGAAGGATGGCCCATGATGATGATGATAATAATAATAATAATAATAATAATAATAATAATAATAATAATAATAATAATAATAATGTATTTTATAAAGCGCAAATTCAAACTGACAATTTGCCCTAAGCACTCACACCACACATACAAAGAAATGTGAGCTCACGTTAACAAGAAAAAAAGCACACATTCTTTTTAAATAAAGAAGACATTACAGTCTAGACATAAAAATAAATATAGCACATAATTAACAATTTTTTAAGTTTTTACATACATTATAGTATAAACATGCAAATATATAATAGCACAGATAATAACACAGTAAAATACTAAAATGCCACCTCTCCCTTCTCCTCCCACAATGAAATGTATATTTACTCTTCCCCCCTCCTTCCCCCTTCACCACTGTTATTTGTAGTGGATGAGTAAATACACATACATACATAACTAAACACTGTTTTATTGTTATTCGCAGTTTAAAAATTTTTTCTCTCATAATTTTGAAGTAAAATCTGTGTAATTAGTCAACAGCGCTACACATACCTTTCTCATAATATGTATGTGAAGAATAAATCACAAGCAATAAAATACATGAATTGAATTAATTTAGTAAATGGATCTCATAATCTTTTTTTTCATTAAAATATAAGTTATTGATGTATTTTAACACTTTTTTTCCTTTCTCTTTACACTAGTATTGGGATAATACAGCAAAACAAGCAGAACTTTACCAGAATTTTTCAGTGAGTCATACCAATATTTTGTAGTGATATAGCAGCTGCCCTCAAGCCAACCATGGAACATCAAAGCATGACAACTTGTGATAAATAAAATTCAAGGACAAAGTTGTATGTTTTATTAAGTATTATTTAGGTTTTTCTATAGACAAAGAGAACGTCACAAAACAAAATGTTTAGCTTTTCAGCTCATTCTTGTTGAAGAGAATATTGGGTGTATTGGGACACTGCATAACATGACTGCCACACAATGTTCATCACAATATTGGTATACCATTCCAAAACTACATTGTTAATAAACATGTAATACTATTTTTATTTTCTAAATTATATTTCACCTTTGCCATACTTTTGTATGAATCTGACACAAAATAGTCAAATCTGCTTAAAACTATTCGTCATTATGACATTAATTGTATGAGCTTACAATGCTACGGGTTTGCTCCCCCTGCAAATGTTCAAAACCACAACTAATATTTGGTACGTTGGGTTTGGGCGTGCCACAGGCTATGACTATGCCTTACCCATGGAAAGCAGCCCAGAATTGCCTGATAAAAATAACGTGTCAAAATCAACACACAAAAAAAGCACCGTTGTCAACAATGATTCATTTCCGAGGAACAGATTAATGAAATTTTAAGTCTCAAAACTTTGGTAAACTAGTAAACAAACCCTATCCAATAAACATCTCAATGTGCACTAGGACGTCCGACATAATAAACTTCGCCCAAACTCAGCAAGATACGGCAGTGGGGGTAAGAGGAAGTTGGGGATTTGAAGGGGGATGGAAGAAGGGTGTTGAGGGATAGCAAATTTTTATTCAGTTTAAAAGTGACATAAAACATGTTTAAAAACGATTGTGATACTTTAAATAAATTATAATTTTTTGGGGGGGTGGGTGGGGGATGGGGGGGGTGTATTACTAAAATAATCCTAATTCATTTTGTATTGCTCAGCAGTCTGTTGGCGAAGTGAGGCTATTTAATCCAGTAGCTTGATGTAAGTCTGGGCAACTGCACTCTGTTTCATCCACTGGCTGCAGTTGTTAATCCAACGTTGTTATGGTTGTTGTTGTTGTTTGTAGATTATAGTCACACGACACTTTCGCATATAGGTGACTACTGGACCGATTTATACTGACACCAGCGGGCCAGTTGTTGGTAAAGGGGAAAATAATATGATCACACGTTGACCAATCCGGGATTCGAACCAGCGACCTTTCGGTTACTAGCAAGACGCTCTTACCAACTGAGCTACCCGGTCCCTCTGTTGTTATGGTGTCACTAGTCTGCTTTTATTCAGCTCAGCAAACACAGGTGTGGTGTCCGAAACATGTTCAGGGCTGGAAATCTGTGGAAATAAAGAAATAACAACTGTGATTTCAATTATACAGACCAAGATATGTATATTTTTTTTATTATTTCTACACTTAATACGGGCCAAAGGTCTAAGGCGGGACTAACTTGCCTTGTCCACAGGCCAGAAACCAATGGCGCCTGACAGGTGTGGGATCGATCCAGCATCTGGGCGTTATGTTTCTCAGAATGTTATTTACTTTCGACTCGGGCAACGTTTCGGGGGTGTTCTCTGGGTACCAATTTGCTCCCCCAGCAAAATTAAAAAAACCCACAACTAATATTAGGTAGGTTGGGTTTGGGCACGCCACAGGCTGCGACTACGCCTTCCCCAGAGAACGCTAGTTAGTTAGTTATTCATTCCTTACAAGGTCCAGCGGACTGCAAAGAGCAGAATCAGGACCACATAATCAAGACCACAATATGCCGAAACAACCCTTGTAGTAACACTGAAGGCACCACATCCCACGCAGGGGACGCTGAGGCTATACTCTAATTTATCGAACCCCCGTTTACAAAAACAAAATAGAATATAAACATCAATATAAAATATCAACAAAACACACACACACACACAGTGACACACACACACACACACACATATATATATATATATATATATATATATATATATATATATATATATATATATATATATATATATATATATATATATATATATATAATGCCTACATTGCCAAATAATAACATCATAGGAAGCCCCAGTGACCACCTGGCAGAAAGCATCCAATATTCCCAAGCTGATCCAACCGACCTCGCACACAAATGAGGAGTTTTGTCCCTGAAGAGTTTTCAAGAAAAAAGGTAGGTGACTGGTCTAGAGAAGAAGAAGATAGTATAATATATTTGATAGAACAGAGTAGGAATGAGAAAGAACAAATGACAAAGACAGCGACAGTGGGAATTTAAAGCCCTACATTTCCAGAAAGTGGGGATACTATTTATACTGGATGACCCCCCCCCCTCCTCCTCCCTCTCCCCCCAGACAAATATGAGTTGCATTCTGAAAACTGTCAACAGGTTGCACATATTTCTATAGACTACTATCTTTTGGCTCTTATAAAATCTAATACTAATGTTAAAGAGTAACGTAGCATTTTGACTTACAGCATCCATGTCTAATAAAAATAATAATAATAATTATTATTATTCTACTTAATAGCAGTTTAAATTAGCTCTACCTCTTCAAGTC
Source organism: Oncomelania hupensis (assembly GCA_036898135.1). Lineage (NCBI taxonomy): Eukaryota > Metazoa > Mollusca > Gastropoda > Littorinimorpha > Pomatiopsidae > Oncomelania > Oncomelania hupensis. The sequence continues at coordinate 43,857,735 of CM072513.1, forward strand.
CAGCTCATCTTGCCCAGACTCACAGTCATAAGTGTCATTGTCATCTCATGTCCTTGGTCTGGTAGGCTGTTATGAAACATGTTGTCTTATCATAGCCTGCAAAAAAAATATACAGTATGAAGCTTAAAATCCTCATTTGCAAATTTACAGGGCAAAGTTACCTCATGTCCAAAAATAATCAAAACTTAACTTTTTAGACAGGCAAGTCAGTATTTTTTTTCTTTGTTTGGTTATCACTGTTACGGCGTTCAAAGTACTTTGTTTTCATAACACAAACATGCAAGTCTCAGGCTATATAGCCCATTTTGGTCTTGCAGCCATTTTCCACTCAGAATAAAATTGCACGACTCGACTGATTAAGGATTTGATAACACTGCTATTTGGTTTGTACATTTCACTGTATAATTTATATAAACTATAATACAACTTTATTGTCCAAAAAATAAAAAGATACAGAAATTTGCCTTTGGAAAACTCTGTTGGATGAGTATTGTCACGGCCCCCGAGCGGGTTCCGTGGCGTCAGCACATAAAGCGAGTGAAAGGAATAAAACTCAAACAAAATAAACTAACACAAAGATGCCAGAATACAATCACACTCTTTTATTCAACAATTAACATACAGACACAGGACAAAATGGGAACTAACCACCCTCCACCCCTATCAAGACCCCCGTCCCAATATTAACTAACAATTACCTCCCCTTGTTTAACCCAAACAGAACTAGACAGCAACAGTTTCTTTACAAAATGTGTACAACAAAATCACAATCAGGAAATCAATCCAAAATATAAATCTTCAAATAAGAAATGATGGCGTTATGAATCTTTAATCTTGAACTATTATCCAGGTGAAGCTGTAGAGCTGAAGCACTGTTCAAATGTTTGTCAAGTAGCTCAGAGAGCTAAACAGTCTCTTTCACAATAAAGTGGATGATTCTCTACAACTAAATGAATATGTTTTTAGGTGTGGCGCAGTGCGAGTCTGTGTGTGCATGAATTAGGTGTGAAAAATCCCTGTACTAGTGATGCCTCGACACGTAGGCAAAACACACAGCAGTGGCAGAGACCACCACCACACCTCCCTGCTGTAGAGGCAACGGCACAACCCAGGCTGGCTAGAAATCAATCAGCGTAAACATAGGTGATAACAGGTACAACATCATCATCAGCATAGTCATCAACATCAGTAACGTCAACAGCAACAAAAGCAGCCCAAACCTGTAAGCAGATACACAGTCTTAACAGTCTGCCTACAAAACATAAACACTATATAATATAACACGCCGTCCTCCGTCCGCCATCTTGACCTGTTTATGCATACAATGATAACAATACAAGATGTTATGCACACATTTCAATAATATAGATTAACCTTTGATACTTAATAATTCATACCTTCTATAAACACAGACATTTATATAAATATACTTAATTATTGCAACCACACTTCATCACATAGTCCTGATTCATTCCACCTCCCTTCATCATCACCATCACTCCCAACGGTTATAACACATCACGATTATCTCCCTTCATTCATACTATCTTGCTGTGCTATACTGTAAACATGCTTTCTTCATAATCATCACTTCGTCTTTCTTCAGCATAATACATTTTATCGCTCTCTCCATACATACACCCCCACCCTCTCTCTCTCTCTCTCCCTCTCTACATTCCCCATCGTCACCTTGACCCACCTTTACAACAACAGCAGCAACGACATTCCTCCATCACATACACAATAAGAAAACCATAAGAAAATCATATAAAATCAATAAAAATCATTATGCATCCTGAAATACATCCCCTTCCCCACATTCATCACCATCCATACGCGTACGCAGTCTCAGAGTGCGCCACTAAGGAATTGGATAACAGGGTTTACTCACCTTATAGGCCTCGGCTCGTGATACACCTTCCCAACGCAACAACACAACACAGCACTGTCACAAATACACTGGTTAGTCTTTTGAGAGTTACTTTGTCTCGCTATTGCTAGTTATTTCACTTCTAAAATAACAATTATAAATGAGGACGAGGTCACCTTAGTTCTGCAACAGAAACTAAGTCTCGGTGGGTGTTCAATAGAGAACTACACGCACCTTAGGAAAACAACCCTACATTAATTCACAAATGGCAGTTAATATTCCTCCTCTTTCGAATTCTAAGCATCCTTACCCCGACGAGGGCGTAAGACCTTGGGTGGCTTGTATAAACAATAATCACACCCTTCCACACAGAACCTATACTACTATGACCTCTGTCACAGGGTTGCTGCCTGGTTAGAATCGACCTTTTCGCAAAAGCATCTCAAACCACTCTGCCCTACCGAAATGCACCCGGTCACAAGCAAAAACGTCGAGCTCTCGTCAGTGTACACATTCCTTATTATGCATAGCCCTGTTCTGTATTTGGCCCACCCCTGTCTTCTTCGTTACGCACGGACTTTACGATACTGCACCTTTCGTACGCAAAAAGTAAACCGGTCAAGCTATTCTATGTACACTACATAACGGAGAAGTGTAACTTCGTACAAAGTATAATTCTCCCTGCTATCTGAAACTCGTGTCGTCACAAGTATAAGGTCTAGTTTGTGCATAAATGCATTCCATCGCATGTACTGTAAATATCTTGACACTCATTGCCACTTACACCCCCAAAAAATCCAGAATGTACTAGGTCCCTTTCCCCACATCCGGTTGCCCAAGTTTGTCCTCAGCTCTCTGGTGTTAGACGATAGGCAGTAAAAAATAAAAATAAAATAATAATAATAATAATAATAATAATAATAATAATAATAATAATAATAATAATAATAATAAATGAGCAAGTTGGCGCCCCAGGGGCTTGAATTAGATCCTCTATCACCCAATGCCGTGAGCAGTTCTTGAGCTCGAAAAGCACTATAAGTTTAAGAGCAATAAATATACATAATACTAAAACAATAACTTAAATTTTAACAGAACAACAAATGAACATTATCTATAATATTTACATACGCAGTGAAAATTCACATCATGATGCATTGATGGAACTCCAATCTGGAATGTTGTAGAGGGAAAAACATGGGAGCCCTCATCATTATAAAGGCCATTGGTGACTGGAGGCAGCTGTACATAGAAAATCTCCTATGACAATAACTACAGACCACCACAAAATTGTTTGCTTCCCCTGATGCCAGGACAGTCAGTACAGCATGTTCAACCTGAAAAATAGTAGTTAATAATGGAATTCATATATACAGCTCAAGTACATACATGAACATTATAATATATATATATATATATATATATATATATATATATATATATATATATATATATATATATATATATATATATATATATATATATATATGTAGCATTATTCATTTAATAATTTCAAGTAATCACTTTTATATAGCGCTTTTCCAGCTCAACAGCTGCACAAGGTGTTTTGGCCAATACAGGATCTAACTCAAGCAGCCCTAGGCACCCCAATAAAACACGAACAACCCCAGTAGTGAAATAAAATGCTCAAAGTGCTCCCTCATAATATAACCCATCCACACACACCTACCAACCTAGAGCATTGCACATCTTAGTACAACATTGCACGTCTCATTACAAACCTTTACAATAGCTCAATTAAACTTTCCACATATATTTAAAACCAAATTCATATATTCAGCAATAGTTCTATTAGTAGTAGTACACACACTCACATGCATAATGATAATAAATACACAAAAAGTGTCACCCACTAAACTTGATGAATATGGATGAAAAAGTGTTTTATTTTCCACTCAACCATCCCCTTTCCATCTCCACCAATGCATAAAATCCCTAGATAACTAATCAATTTATCTTTTACTGGTTACTGTTGTAATTTACACTATTCATTCATTGGATAAATTAACGTCCCCAGACACTACACTAGTTAGTTAGTTAAAATAGATTAACGTCCCCGGACACGTAAGCGTATAGGGAACGATTACACTACACTAGTGAAAACATGTGATTATTGATTAGCACAATGAATGATTAAGGAGTGAATGACAATAATAACATTTGAAAAAGAAACCTATCTGATCAAATATTTTAGCGCTCATCATGCATGCTGATTTCATCAACAATCAACAATCAGCACATTGGTTGTTAATAATTTGTTGCATTTTGTAGTGTATCTCCCATCAATGATGCTTGCTCACCGTCACCGATGCGAAGTTTCGCCATTGCCATTGGCGTTGCTGCTATTCCATTTGAAACAGTAACAGCAACTTTCTTTCTCAATCTACCAAGTACCATTGCACTTCCTCGCACAAGAAATGTTTGACACTGCCTGCTTGACCTAAAACAGCCACTTTTGGCCCAGAAATTATCCGATCGAAGGCATTTTTCTGACACTGCAATGCTGCAAGCCATGAGGTTGTAACGAATGAGGAGTAATTTCCCTTTTGTTTTAGTCTCGGCAAAAATTGCGTTTCCGTGAAGTGATCGTAGAAAAGGTCGATTTTTTAACAATTTTATCGAAATTGAACGGGTTTAAAAATAGACAGAGCATAGTTCTTATTTTGTTTGTTTGCGTGAATCACTGCTGAAATGAATGAGTTGCCTTCTTTGGGAAGAACTATTCGAGTTTGTTCATATAAATTTGAAAACTGCGATGACCCGCAAGTTCCGCTTGGTTCTGTTTGGTACCTTGTATTATATTTATAGATAACCAAAGGGAGACGCGTCACAGGCATAGGCGCTCGCGTGTCCTGATACAAGCGCCTGTGACTAAGCACAATCCTGCGCGACCGGGGTTGGGGGGAAAAGACCTTGTGCGCGCTGGGTGTATTTTTGTGGTCGGCACTCACCTGTCTAGGACATGAGCGTCAGGCCCTTGTCCATGCGATGGATTGCGTGCATGCACAGACGACCTCGGTTTATACTCTCATGCCGCTGCTCATCAGAACATTGATTGTGCTCTTCGTCCATTCGGTGTTGACTTGCTCTCCTCTGGTCCCGTGCAATCTGATTGGATGCTTTTCTGCAATATCCTCAGATGTCGCTTGCAGAGAGGAAGTCCTCCCATACGCTCATGTGTTCGGGGACGTTAAACCTTAGAGAGGAAGATAGCAACCTGAAAACCTACAGTGGTGTGCATAAGTTTGGAACCACTTGCAACTTTTGCCCTTTTTTTTTTTTTTTACATTCTGCCCGTTAATTTGAATTTTTTATTTGACCCTCAACATTTATCTGCATGCAATGTTACAGGGGATATATTTGACTATAAAATTAACATTGTTATGCACCCTTGGACATAATATTTTAATTTTATTTTTTAAGATTTGCATTTTAATCATTTTCTGCATAAATCACATAATGTGCAACACTGTATAATTACGTTAAATAATTTAGCATACTTTAAAATATTGTGATATATTCTTTATATTTCTTTGTATTTGCATAGATGGCCTTTAAAAAAAAAGCCGTTTTGTGTATCAGTGATGGCTCAATATTTGGTGGGCCAGCCCTTGCTCTTGATCACGAGACGGCATCGAGTCGGCATTGAATGCACCAGTTTGATGAGATGATAATGGGTGACAACGTGGTTCCAGGCTGCAATCAGTGACTCAATCAACTCATGCTTTGATGTTGGGTGTCTCTTTAAGATATCTCCAGTGCCACCTTGTGCCACAAATTCTCAATGGGATTGAGATCAGGAGACTGGGCGGGCCATTCCATTGACTCGATGTTGTGCATCCGCTTCCAGTTGATCACCATTTTCGACCGATGGCAGGGCGCATTGTCATCCTGGAAAATGAACTGACCTGGAAACAGTTGCTGAGCTGATGGCAGCATGCATTTGTCGAGTATGGTGATGTACCTGTCCCCATTGACCATTCCATCGACGATGTAGAGACGTCCAACGCCACTGGCAGCCATGCAACCCCAGACCATGACCTTGAGAGGATGCTTCACTGTGAGGTTAAGACACTCGGGTTTAAACTCCTCTCCAGGAAATCTCCTCACATAGGGTCGGGCTTGGTTTCCGAACAGGCATAAGGTGCTTTCGTCGCTAAAAAGCACCGTTTCCCACATTGCACAGGTCCAGGGTGAGTGCTTCGTGCCCACTCAATTCGGTTGCGCCTTTGTAAATCAGTCATCAATGGCTTGTTGCGGGGCTTGCATCCTCGTAGACCAAACTGCAAACGCCGGCGACGAACTGTACAAGTGCTGACATTGATATGGCAATCATCTGACCACTCACGCAGCAGCTGAGGTGAGGTCAACCTGCGATTGGTCAACGAAATGCGTCGAAGTACACGGTCTTCACGTAATGTTGAAGCACGTGGACGATTAGACCGAGGCTTGTCCACCGCTGAACCAGTCTGGCGCTTTTTCTGCAGAATCTTTACAACCGCGCTGTGACTGCAGCCGACTTTTCTGGCGATCTGATGACAAGAAAGTCCTTCCTCCTTCATCACTGACACCCTAATACGTTCCTCCAACGTCAGATTTCGCGTCTTTGTCATGGTTGATGAAGAAATTCTATGAAATCAATTCGATTCGATTGAATAAATTTAACGTCCCCAGATACCAAAGCATATAGGAGACTTGTTATTTGACGTCGTAATAATGTAAGAGTTCGTAAGAAGTTGCCGTGAGGCTATTATTGAAGACATTCATTTTGTTGAAGAGTAAAGCACAGTGAACATGTAGTAGAAGGCCACGGCGTTGATATGGGCCCAAAGAGGAATGGTGCGGTGGCTGGCAGGAGACGAGGTGGCCAGGTGAAACCAATTTGTAATCAAGGTATAAGAGGCTAGCCTATGAAAACTTTTAAAGTGAGACAGACCAGGTCTGTGGGCTACTTTGCAAAACAGAAACGGGGCTTACTCTATTTAAAAGCCGGTTAAAAATACACTCCTTGAGGACCACTGGTTAAAATAAGCTAGAACTATAAAGTTAAGAATAAGATCCGCGGGGACCTAAAAGTTAAAAATAATATAAATAATGGTCAGATGTGACCAAAAAATCGTAGGATATACAAGTTTAGCAAACAGAAAGAAAAAGTTTTAAAAATTTATATAAGTTGTGAGGCAAGAAAAATAACCCACAAATAAGGCCAACCTAGTTGATGACCAAGTAAAAAGAATATATATATATATATATATATATATATATATATATATATATATATATATATATATATATATATATATATATATATATATATATATATATATATATATACTAGTGGTTTTTGTACCCTGGCAAGCCAGGGTACACATGATGCTGTTTAAAATGTAGACAGAGATAACTTTTGTCTGCGAGTTTCATTTGGACGATGATACCTCCCCATATCCCCCTTGATACCTCACCATACCCCCCCCCTGATATCTTCCCGTCCCCCCCCCATGATGCCTCATCATACCCCCTTAATACCTCCCCGAATTCACTTGATACCTCCCCATACCCCCTTGATTCCTTCCATACCCCCTTGGTTCCTAACTGTACCCTCCTTGATACTTCCCCGTTGATCGTTTCGCAGGTATGGATGAAAGGAATCGACCATCACCATACCCCCTTATAGATACCCGTATCCCCGTTATGCCTACCCATGCCCCTTTAAACCTACCCGTAGCCCCCTTTTACCTACACGTACCACCCCATCCCGATCCTTGGTAGTAGTAGTCATAATAATAATAATAATAATAATAATAATAATAATAATAATAATAATAATAATAATAATGAATATAGAATAATACAAATAGAAATCAGAAAAAAACACCAAGGTTTTAAAATCAAATTTGATATAAGATAGTATAATTGTTATTATAAGAATAATAATAATTATTATTATTAGTTTATAAGTAATAATAATAATAATAATAATAATAATAATAATAATAATAATAATATTGAATATAGAATAATACAAATAGAAATCATAAAAAACACCAAGGTTTTAAAATAAAATTTGATATAAGATATAATAATAATAATAATAATAATAATAATAATAATAATAATAATAATAATAATAATAATAATAATAATAATTTATTATTATTAGTTTAATAATAATAATAATAATAATAATAATAATAATAATAATAATAATAATAATAATAATAATAATAATAATAATAAATTAAAGGTAAAAAGCCTAAATTAAAAAGAAAAATATCCATATTTTAGTGTACTAAAAAAAAAATAAAAAATAAGGGGCCGGGTGAGATTTGACCTTCAGTCGCACTGCACGGTAGGCGAATGGTTTTACTAACATGCTGAAACCTCAATTTGATTTTTAATGGAAGTGCGCGGAATGAGGCTATTACAGTTTGTGGACATTTTGTTTATTTATTTATCTCAGAAACAGTTAAACGTTCGGTAAGGAAATGTCGGCTAAAACGATTTCGCTGGTTTTGAGCACACAGCAGGCCTACTACTACTACTACTACTACTACTACTACTACTACTACTACTACTACTACTACTACTACTACTACTACTAATAATAATATTGAATATAGAATAATACAAATAGAAATAAAAAACACCAAGGTTTTAAAAGAAAATTTGATATCATAATAATAATAATAATAATAATAATAATAATAATAATAATAATAATAATCATAATCATAAAAAACACCAAGGTTTTAAAAGAAAATTTGATATAATAATAATATAAATAATAATAATAATAATTTATTATTATTATTATTATTATTATTAGTTTATTAATAATAATAATAATAATAATAATACTAATAATAATAATAAATTAAAGGTAAAAAGTCTAAATTTTAAAAAAAAATCCATATTGTAGTGTTAAAAAAAAAAAACTAAAAAAAAAATATGGCCGCGTGAGTATCGATCTTGGGTTGCCCGAAACCGTAGGAAAAAAATTAACCCACTACGCTACCAAGGCTTCGTAGAAAAACCATGATTTTTTTGGTCTATATGGGAAAACATGCTGAAACCTCAATTTGATTTTTAATGGAAGCGCGCGGAATGAGGCTATTGCAGTTTGTGGACATTTTGTTTATTTATTTATCTCAGAAACGGTTAAACGTTCGGTAAGGAAATGTCGGCTATAACGATTTGGCTGGTTTTGAGCACACAGCAGGCCGATCAGCAGCACTCAGCACCTGCCCAGATCAGCGTCCATAGGAGACAAACTTTATAGTAGCGGCGAAGAAGGACTTCCGGCTAAGCAATATATATATATATATATATATATATATATATATATATATATATATATATATATATATATATATATATATATATATATATATTATACCGAAGCTGAGCAAACCAAGCAGTTAGTTACAGGTCACAAGATATCACAGCGTACTGGGGTCACATCAGCTTGCAATATAACAATGAATAAATTATCACAGGGCATCGCACAAAACAATTCCATCTTTGAGTCATTAAGACACCATAACAGGCTGGCAAAAGACGTACATAATAAAAAGTAAAAAGTTCATCATAAATTCACTTGCACTCTTCTAAGACTATAAAATTGGACAAGATAAAAACAGTTTAAAAGGTACAAAACTTGCCATAGGCGTTCGCCATCACGCACCTCGCCCGCTTGCACGTACACACACACACACACACACACACAAACACACACACACACTGAAGTACAAAAAATGAGCCTGCACTGAACCCCCAGCAAATCCACCAGCCTCTGTCAAAGGAAGCATTGACCAGTGCTACTGCTATAAAATACAGTCTAAACATTAGTGTTGGGTGTTTTGACTTCAATGCCTGGCTTCGTTTGTGTATAGTGTGTATGATATATAATTATGTTACCGGCAATGTGTGAAATCCGGCTTTCTATAGAATGCCTAGATAAAGTAGGGCCTATAGATTGCACCATCAGGCATTCTATACATTAAGTATAGTGACTTTTCGATAGCCTAGCGGTATACATCGTAGTTCGATAACACAGTCGCCCTGTATCGGGATTGGAGCGAAGTTGAGTTGTTGTCTGTATACTTATATTACAGTTAGCACAGAGAAGGGGGACGCTATCCAGAGAGATACGGGCGCCTGTGTTAGATACAGAGGGCTGCTACCGCTATGCTGTTGGGGATCCACTACCGCTTTGCTATCGAGGACCCACTGCTTTGTTTGTGCATAGAGATAGGCTATGTAACTCCGTGGTTTGTGCAACTGGGGGCCCAGGGTCCTGTGTGTGTGTGTGTGTGTGTGTGTGGGTGTGTGTGTGTGTGTGTGTGTGTGTGTGTGTGTGTGTGTGTGTGTGGCTAGGTAGAAACGCCTTTATTCTCACATACACTTGAACCTCTACGTACTTTCTTTTGACGGACCCCATTATTTTGACGTCAAAACAGTGTTCCGTTAGGGTTAGGGCTGTGTTAGGCTTAGGGTTTGGGTTAGGGTTTGGGTTAGCTTAAAAAAATTGACAAATTTGTAAAAATGTCACAAGTAACGTACACGGTTGGGTGTGTGTGCCTGTCTTTCGTTCTTTCTTTCTTTCTTTCTTTTTCTCTCTCCCTCTCTCTCTCTCTTAGTGCTTAATTCACACACACACGCACACACACACACACACACACACACACCCTTCCTCCTCAGACCCCCTGTGAGCGTCTTTGAACGGAGTAACGAACCAGTGTGGATAAGGGCTCGGGGCCTGTGACAAAATGAAAACTTGGTAAGTTTGTGTATTACTATTATTATTATTATTATTATTATTATTATTATTATTATTATTATTATTATTATTATTATTATTATTATTATTATTTTCAATGTCTATGATTGGACTTTAAATTGTTAGATTTGCTTTTATGTTTGTTTGTCTATATTCGTGAGAAAGAGTGAGCGTATGGTCTAAAATCACACGCACGTGAACAAACGTTAACATAAGTTATTGAATTGAAAGAATGAACATTGAAGTAGTTTGACCACCATTGATTGGCGATACGGATTGGGGATAACCATCCCAGGGAAGAGGGGATACAAGGGACCTAAATCAACACTGAACCACCATAGTAATGAAACTGCTAAGATTGACAATGTGAAAATTGCTCAGTTTTATGTGGCCCGCCAAGAAATTGGAACCTGAGTCATTGGTGTGCCATGCGAACGCTCTACCACTGAGCTACGGCGGTGGGACAAAAACGGGCCTGTACGTATTGAATAAGTTATCTACGTAGGCGTTCCCCGTCAAGGCTGTATTAGTGACGCACATGGTATTGGTGATATATTATATGTCGTAACGAAATCGTTAAATTGCCGACTTCCTCAAATAGGCAGCTGGGTTGCTGCTTTCGTAATCTATATTCGTAATATATATATATATATATATATATATATATATATATATATATATATATATATATATATATATATATATATATATATATATATATATATATATATATATATATATATATATATATATATACTCTTATAAACCCTTGCTTCTGGGTACAACCATATGTTTTTACACCGGGGATACTTCGTCCGGATCTGGGTACATGCCCATGTCCTCAAATCCAATGTGGGGTTTATTTGTAGGAATATCTTTTCATTTCAACGCAGAAAGGCAAATTAACTCGTGTTCCCAAAAACCATGTGATGATGGTACGAGTTATTCCCCTTCCCTCGCTGTAACTTTTTTTGCGAACATTGGTCGTGACAGCGGTCACCATTTTTTAAATTGACGTCACCATTAGATGATGTCGTTTTTGTATTCTGATTTGACGTCATCTGGTTCTTGTCTTGACATTTGTTTTCATGATTTTTGGAATTGCTTGCCCCGATCGAGTTAGATTGAAGGGCAAACATCTTTCGAGCCGTCGGGCATTTTTCAGGCTGCTTGAGAGACGGTCGAACTGCTTCAGCGTATGTTCGGACCGGAGTCGAATCGCGCTGGGGTTGCTCATTGCGGGCCCGCATCGAGTCCCGACTGATCAGTTTTTTTATCAGCTCTGATTGTTCTGATTGTTCTTGCATGGTCTTCACTAGAGAGTCAATGCGTTTAACTAGGTCGTCAATCATAGCTTGAAACTCGGGATTGATAGCCGTACTCTCTCGGTTCATTGACATAGGCAGGGGAACTGAAGGATGCGAGTCGTCCTTGACAATAACAGAAGCAGCGGTGGTTTCGCTGATGGACTCTTCATCCTCACTTCCCGGCCTTTCTTGTTCCTCTTGTTCCGTTTCTGATATTAAAATCCTTTTCCTATGCGCTTCAGCTCGTTTTTTCTTGGCACCGGATCTTGTTGACACCCCCATGTCTTCTCTGAAGAAGTTTTGTTCCTGCGTGGTTCAGCGGTTAAGCTATACCAATCGCCATCTTGGCGTAGGAATCCATCCACTTTGGAACAGAACGTTGCCGAACTCGTTTTTTTTCGAAGGGGCGCATGAAGGTTAACAACAAACAGACATTTTTCATACCAAACCTTCAGTGCTATATTACATGTAGGATCATTTTGCGTATACAGATCGTCAAAGCTGACGAAACTTAAACCATGAAGAAAATTCTCTGTGTTGATACGATATATAATTTTTTTAATGTCCGTACGTAGCTTCTGTAAGTAATTTGCATAACCATGTACAAATAATAACACTATGATCTATGCATGCAGAGTTCAGTTCAGCGTTTACAATGATTTTGCTCAACGTTTGTGTAAATGTGGTCTATAAGTGTAGAGGTGCGTGCTTGGCGAAGTTATTAGCTGGGAAAGACAAAAAAGAGAACAGGTTGAATCTCAAAATGGTTGATGTTTTAAGAGGTAGGTAAAAAAAAGGTAAAGGTAGTCCCATAGCCTTGTGGCCGTAGGGGAGCGTGATGTTGGAGATCACACTTATCTTGGACCAGCGTAATGAGGGTGATGCCCATCTCTCTCCCTCGCTGCTTTACCTTCCCCACCCTTAAGAGAGTAGGTACTCAGTCACAGTTGAGTCAACTGGGGGCGTTGTTATTTGTCGCTTCACGTTTTGTGGTCACCCATCCAAGTTCTAACCGCACTGGACGGTGCTTAACTTGCGACACAGTAGCGAGTGCTCCAACCACTGCGCTATCCGAGGTTAATATTAAAATCGCCAATTAAGAGCACATTGGTATTTTTGGTAATAACTTTATCCATCATTTTATTAAACTCATCATACCACTCTGCTGGTGACTTAGGATTTCTGTAAATAAAACCAATTATTAAAGGATGAGCTGGAGTTGGTTTACATTCAATCCACATGCATTCGATGTTTAATAATTCAAGATTATGACGTCTAACTACATACGGTGTAAGACTATTATGAATATAAACTGCCATGCCTGTTTCACCTCTTAGTTTTGAGTCTTTTCGGAACATTGAATAATTTGCAATTGATAATACATTGTCAGAATGTATGTATCTTTGAGTCTAGTTTCACTGATACCAAGAATATGAATGCATAGTGAGCTAGTAAGAAGTAGATTTCTATCATGTAGTTTATTAAATATATGGTTTATGTTTATGTGTCCTATTCGTATGTTGTTTGAACGTGATGCACGTGAACTTAAGAAACTGTGCTCATGATGAATTAAGAGATGACGAGAGCGAGCAATAGTAGTACTAAAGAGAATCAATGGTTATTTAAGTGTGATAAATATTGTAGTAATAATGAGTGGGGTAGAGGTGGGGCAGTCGGAACAACCGCAGGCAGGAAAATTATCACATTCTCTTAAAGACTGTCACACTGCAATGCAAATTAAATCGTCACAGCAGTGATAATAAAATATCGACGTTCAGTCAAGTGTAATAGAATTTGGTCTAACTATTTATTTTCAGTGCTCAGCTGCTGTAGTAACATTAACCACAAGATTAAAAGTATTGACAACATAACGGTTTGTGGAAGACACAATTACACCAAGCACATAAAAGAAATGAAAACAAAAACAGTATGTGGAAGACAAAAGTATACCAATTGTATCTGAAGTATCGCTTATAATTTCACAAGATGTAAAGGTTATCTATGGCAAATATATATATATATATATATATATATATATATATATATATATATATATATATATATATATATATATATATATATATATATATATATATATATATATATATATATATATATATATATATATATATATACAAGGAAAATAATTATCCTGAGACATAATGACTTTCAATTCCATGTGCTTCTTAATGAGCTACAAGAGCTCAATAAGCAGTAGAATTGCATTCATAAAGCCTGGTTCTCCTGACGCGTTTCGATCTTTACCAAAGATCTCATCAGAGGAGGTTTGGCCCTGAATGCATAGACTACACTAAGTGCAGTCCAACTGTACTGCCTGGGTAGTCACAAAGACACCCGTAAAGAAGTTCACATTAGGAAGAAGCCAGTCATTATGAAAGTCATTATGTCTCACTTTTGTCCACCTTCGAGAGCAGGATAATTATTTTCCTTGTTTAAATTAACTTGCCTCCCTTGGCTTGTTTTTATTCCTTGTTCCTTAATGGTTGCTGTATGGTGCTAGCCATTTGGAGAGAATTTATATTAAATTTTATATATATATATATATATATATATATATATATATATATATATATATATATATATATATATATATATATATATATATATATATATATATATATATATATATATATATATATATATATATTTGTCCCACCGCCGTAGCTCAATTGGTAGAGCGTTCGCCTGGCACACCGATGACCCAGGTTCGAATCCCGTGGTGGGCGATTTTAAAATGTGGCCATTTTCACTGTCCATTTTAGCAGTATGATTGCTTTGGTGGTTCAGTGTTGATTCAGGTCCCTACCCCTTGTTCCCTGGGACGGTTATCCCCGTCTGCCATATCGCCAATGGTGGGTGTAGACGTTAAACCTCAATGTTCAGAGAGAGAGAGAGAGAGAGAGAGAGAGATGTCAAATAGCGAACGATGACTCACATTAGTTCTTCACGCACTTTCTGTGGAAAACAGAACACAGGAGGAGAAGCGATGATAGACGCACTCACCATTATCTGTAATAAGATCTGGCAGAGTGGGGAGTGGCCTACGCCATGGACCCAGTCGCTTGTCATCACTCTTCCAAAGAAAGGTAACTTTCAGGAGTGTGAAAATTACCGCACCATCAGCCTCATCAACCATCCCAGCAAGGTCCTTCTGAAAATAATACTCAACAGGTTGAAACCCCAAGCAGAACAAATCATACCTGAAGAACAAGCAGGATTCAGGGCAAGGCGAAGTACCACTGAACAGATTTTCAACCTCATAATAATCTGAGAGAAATACCTACAGCACCAACATCTATATCATGTGTTTGTAGACTTCAAGAAGGCGTTTGACCGAGGCTGGCATGCAGCACTCTGGGCAACCATGAGAGTGTACAACATCAGCCCTAAAATTATCGAAGACATCAAAAGCCTGTATGACAAGGCTACGAGTGCAGTCCTCCATAACAGCGCCATCGGAAACTGGTTCAGAACAACAATCTGTGTGCGTCAAGGATGCCTACTCTCTCCAACACTCATCTTCCTAGAGCGCATCATGTCAGATGCCCTTGCAGATCACGAAGGCACAGTAAGCATAGGGGATAGAGCAATCTCCAACCTTCGTTTTGCGGATGACATTGATGGAATGGCTGGAGAGGAACAAGAACGAACAGCTGGTACAGAGTCTTGACACCACCTCGATCCAGAGCCATAAAGCGCACATAAAGCGCCAGAGCCAAAAAGCGCACAGAAGACCAAATTGATGACCAACAACATCAGTGGCATAAACACGGACATCAAAGTCCAAAGCAAATTCCTCAACACAGTTCATAGCTTCAAATATTTAGGAGACATTGTATCAGACAGTGGGTCCCGACAGGAAATCCTCTCCAGGATCGCACAAACAACTGCTGCCCTGGTAAGGTGGAACCCCTTTTCGAAAGACAAGACCATCAGCCTACATTCCAAGGTGAGACTGCTGCGCTCCCTTGTCATCTCTATCTTCCTATACGCTAGCAAAACATGGACCCTCACAGCAGATCTACAACGAAGAATACAAAGCATGGAGATGAGGTGCTACAGAAGACTACTGGGGATTTCCTATACCCAGCACATTACCAACGACGAAGTCCGACAGACCATCACACAAGCCATTGGACAAAACGATAACCTGCTCACAGTGGTGAAGAAACGGAAACTCCGATGATATGGCCACGCCACCAGATCATCCGGCCTTGCAAAGACCATCCTGCAAGGCACAGTGCAAGGAGGTTGAAGAAGAAAGAGACCGAAAAAGAGGTGGGAGGACAACATTCGAGAATGGACTGGTTCGACACTGAGCGAAGCCATGGGGGTTGCTGAGGACAGAGAAAGATGGAGAACGCTGGATAAACGATCATCTGTGGTGCCCCTACGACCTCTAAGTTACGGGATAGGATAGGATAGGACAGGATAGGACAGGACAGGACAGGACAGGACAGGACAGGACAGGACAGGACAAACACATGATATAGGTATTGTTGGTGCTGTAGGTATTTCTCTCAGATTATTCTGAGGTTGAAAATCTGTTCAGTGGTACTTCGCCATGCCTTGAATCCTGCTTGTTCTTCAGCTATGATTTGTTCAGCTTGGAGTTTCAATCTGTTGAGTATTATTTTCAGGAGGACATTGCTGGGATGGCTGATGAGGCTCATGGTGGGGTAATTTTTACACACCTGAAGGTTTCCCATTTGGGGAAGAGTGATGACAAGCGACTGGGTCCATGGTGTAGGCCACTCCCCACTCTGCCAGATCTTGTTACAGTTAATGTGTCACGCGCCAAAGTGATCCCTATATCTTTTGGGGTGGTTATTTTTCCTCACAACATAATAGGGAGTCCCTATATTGTGTGCGCTAGTATTAACGTGTTAGAAAGCACGTGCTAAGAGTGCAGTAAGTGCATTCTCTAAACCGGTAATTTGATTTCATTTTCAAACGGGTGGTTCACTTCACTTTTGCTCTAACCATTGCAAGAAGTCACATCGACCGAGGCTTGGGAAATTTTCCAAGGGTTTTTCTTCTGCTAACAAAGATAGCAGGTTTCGTCGGCGGGGATGTTGGCGTGGGTTGTCGTTTACCATAGACAACGTCGTTGATACGAGCTGGTTTCGTCCAGGTTTTTGCAGGCCTAGTTGAGGCTTTATTTACTTCCCCTTAAATTGTTAACATTTAGGCATCACGGTAGTTGACTTTATTATCATCATCATTGTCATCATCGTCATCATCATCATCTTTATCATCATCATCATCATCATTCAAACTAACACTTAACTCTACTTCATCATTTTCATAATCTATTACATGTGAATGGAGGGACTTCTTTAATAAATGTTTTATTTTCCTTGTACATAAACGGTGTTTGGCTGAACCGAATGGTGCGGTGGGCTGGCCATTTCTCTTCTCTCACTAACCCTGTTCATTTCAGCTCTCTGTCTGTCTTTCTGCCAGCCCGAGCGTGACATAGTGGGGGCTCGTCCGGGATTGGCTCAGGATTCAGTACCTTGTGGGGAAGTATCACCTCACTTGCTGGATGGTGGGTCAATCCTTAGCTAAACAGGTCACGCCAGCCAGACATTGTTTTGTAGTTGTGTTGTTGATTGGTTGACTAGGAGGGCAAAAGTTGTACTCTTGGGGCGTGTTGGGTGTACCGGTTTGTTCTGTTTAGTGCTGATCGGCCAACCGGTTCTTTTGTAACTTGGAGCAAAGTCTTTTCTATTTAAAACTTTTCCTTAACATTTAGTCGTGATGGCTGTTGTACCTTCTACTTCGGGGGGAATTACTCCAACAACTATTCCAGTTTGCTTACCCCATTCTGGGCCAGCCATGCATACTCGAGGACGCGCAAGACTCGTTGCTCTGGAATCTACTCCTGTGACTGTTTCAGCAATTACTACAGTAGCTAAAATTCCAGGGGCACTCACTACCGTCTCTAGTTCCGTTGCTGGGGCCTCTACTACTTTATCGGTAGGGCTTGGGATGTCGGATGGGGTTGGAATATTTTCTCCTGGGGTTAGTGATGTTTCAAATTATGGTTATGGTAACCCAGTGGGGACTACAACTATGCCCCGTTTCTTCGACATCAGTCCATTGGAACCCGAGACCGCTGAAATCCACAGATTGGCTCTGAGTTTGGGTTTGACGGGTGGTGACTTAGCGCAGTTTGTTACAGCAGAGTTGCGTAACAGGAAGGAATTTCTCTTGAAG
Source organism: Oncomelania hupensis (assembly GCA_036898135.1). Classification (NCBI taxonomy): domain Eukaryota; kingdom Metazoa; phylum Mollusca; class Gastropoda; order Littorinimorpha; family Pomatiopsidae; genus Oncomelania; species Oncomelania hupensis. Next base: position 43,875,955 of record CM072513.1, read on the forward strand.
GCTGAGCGGGAGAAGGAAGAGACAAGTTTGAAGAGGGAGGAACTGCAGTTGCAGAGAGAGATAAAGAGAGAGGAGATGAGGTTGAAGGATCGGGAATTGGAGGCCCGGATAAAAAGGGAGGAGCAAGAGAGTAGTCTGCGGGCATCTGCTACGGACACGATTCGAATGTCGGAATCGTCGGGCCCTGAGTTTAGTAAGTTCAAATTGTCGCTGCCAGTCTTTGATGCAAGGGATGACCTTGAAACCTATCTGTCCCAATTTGAAGGTCTCATGGAACTCCAAAAATGGCCTGAAAACCAGTGGGGTGTTCTAAGTACTAGGTTAAAGGGCAAGCCAGCAGAGGTATGCAATCGACTGGAGGCACCGGATAAGTTCAATTATGCTGCTATGAAAAAGGCTTTGATGGTTCACTTTCAACTTACCGCGGAGTCTTATCGGAAAAAACTACGTGGAGCTAAAAAGCTGGGAGATGAATCATATGCTCAGTACGCCACTCGGATACAACTCTACCTAGGAAGATGGCTTGAGTTGGCTGAAAAGAGAAAGAGTTTCGGAGATTTGTCTGATTTGCTTTTGCAAGAACAGTTTTTGACAACCCTGTCCGTTGAACTCGTGACTTTTCTGAAGGAGAGAAAACCAAAATCGCTTCAAGAGATGGCTCAGTTAGCTCAGGATTACCATGAAGCTCATCAGATACAAGGGAAGAGGTTGGGTGGTTTGGGGGGGCTCCTCTGCCATGGGTACCCATAGTGTGGGCAGTGGTGGGGGAGGAAGGTCAGGAAACGTTACTGTTACCCCTACCTCGGGTCCCAAATGTTACAAGTGTGGAGTGATCGGTCATGTCAAGCGAGAGTGTCAAAAAAATCGCAGAGATGCTCCTCACGCTATTGTTGTGACACCAATGACCGCTGCCACTACTACCAGCACTGCCGTTGCCGGTAGGTACAACCCCATGAGTGATGTAGTTGTGAATGGACATCCGACGCAAGGTCTACGGGATACCGGCGCGGAAACGTTGATCGTGAACGCGACTTTCATTGCGCCTGAGGACTACATTGATGAGTATCGCGACGTCGTGGGTGTAGGATCCAACTTCGAGTCTATACCGTCTCAGCGCTGCCGCGTTGCTCAGGTCCGTCTTGATTCGCCGTACATCCAAGGAACCTTCAAGGGCATTGTTTTGAACACCACCGTCTATCCTGTTGTCATGGGAAATGTGCTGACCGCTTTGGATGGGACCGAGTGCGCAGTTCCAGTACATCCATGTAGGGAAGTTGCTGTTGCTGCCGTGCAAACTCGTGGTCAGAGCAAGCGCGAGAACAGGCCTACTACTCCACTTCAAACCAGCAGTCCTCAGCTTGACGATGTTACTCCTGTGAAGTTGCAAGCCGTACAGGAAGCTGATCCCACTTTACAACGCGTACGACAATTGGCAGGAAGCATCATTCCACCTAAGAAGGGCAAAGCTACTTTTCGGCTCCAACATGGCATCCTCTACCGAGTTTCCTTGGATGCGGAGGGTGCAGAGTTTAAACAAGTAGTGGTTCCCAGCTGTTTCCGGAAGGAGGTTTTGCGGCTAGGTCATGATGCCCCAATGGCAGGTCATCTAGGTGCAGCGAAAACCAGAAACCGTATTTGGCGAGATTTCTTTTGGCCGGGGTTGTGTGGAGATGTGCGCCGCTATTGCCAGTCTTGTGACACCTGCCAAAGGATGATTCCTAAGGGTCGCGTAAAGAAAGTGCCCCTTGGTCGTGTTCCACTCATAGACTCACCTTTCCGTCGAGTGGCTGTTGATTTGGTTGGTCCTCTACCCGTCTCAGAGCGCGGCTATCGCTACATTCTGGTGGTAGTGGATTATGCAACGAGGTATCCGGAGGCGGTGCCTCTGAAAAGCATTGAATCCGAGAGAGTCGCTGAAGCTCTATGGGGAATTTGGTCACGAGTAGGAATTCCTGAGGAAGTGATTTCGGACCGAGGAGGCCAGTTTGTTGGAGCGGTCATGCAGGAAGTCAAGTCGCTACTCTCCATAAAAGGGATGGCCACAACTCCCTATCATGCCCAAGCCAACGGTTTGGTAGAAAGGTTTAACGGCACCCTAAAGGCTGTTTTGAGAAAACTGTGTGTTGAACAGCCTAGGCTGGCAAATAACGATCCCACTGATCGTTATTTGCCAGCAATGCTATTCTCTTATCGAGAGGTACCCCAGGATTCGCTTGGCTATTCGCCGTTTGAATTGCTTTACGGTCGAACAGTCCGCGGGCCCATGCAAGTACTGCGTCAGTTGTGGACCAAGGAAAACACTCCAGAGGAGGTGCGCACGACGGCAGGTTACGTCATAGGGCTGAAAAATCGTATTCAGGAGACGTGTCGTCTTGCTCAGGAGAATTTGGCTCAGGCAGCCAAGCGTTACGCTCGGAATTACAATAAGACAACAGAGAGAAGAACATTTGAAGTGGGAGACCCCGTTTTGCTGCTTTTACCCTCAAAGTTGGAACTGAGATGGCAAGGACCTTTCTCGGTGGTGGAGAAAGTGGGAGAGCTCGACTACCGTGTGAAGGTGGGCCGGCGTTTAAAATTGTATCACGCCAATTTGCTTAAAAAGTACTTTGTTCGTCCTCCGACCGAGACAGTGGCTGTGGTGGTTCATGAGGAGGTGGAAGGTATTGAGGAAATACAAGTGTCGGGATCGACGCTACCAGTGGTTCTTTTACAGGCGGAAGAGAGTGTTGAAGATGTCAAAATCAACCCTGATCTTGAACCAGAGAAGCAGGAAGTCGTCAAGGGAATCTGCAAGCAATTCGCCTCCTGTCTTACAGACATGCCTAAGGTGACGAATCTAGAAGAATGCGAACTTGTAATGTTGGATTCTAAGCCTGTTCGAGTGCGCCAGTATCCTCTTCCTCATTCCCTGATTTCTACTGTAAATGACGAAGTGGAATCAATGTTGGAGATGGGGGTGATTGAGCCGTGTGCTTCTCCTTATTGCAGCCCTATTGTCCTAGTAAAGAAAAAGGATGGGAAGATAAGATTCTGTGTTGATTTTCGTCGCCTGAACAATGTTCTCCAGTTCGATGCTGAACCTTTGCCAGATATCTGAATACTTGTTTGCTAAGATCGGTCGAGCTAGGTTCTACAGCAAGATCGATTTGGCAAAAGGATACTGGCAAGTACCCATGCGGACTGAAGACCGGGATAAAACCGCTTTCTCGACTCCTCAAGGCCAGTTTCGCTTCACCGTCATGACTTTTGGTCTCAAAACCGCAGTAGCCGTTTTCTCGCGCATGATGCGGAAATTGTTGGCACCTCTGCATTGTCCTGAGATAAATAATTTTATGGACGATATCCTCATTGCTTCGGAGAAGTGGATCAGACATCTGGAGTTGCTGCAGTGCGTTTTCCAGCGCCTAGTAGACGTACAATTGACTGCCAAACCGTCTAAATGTCTCTTAGGCTACAACAGTCTCAGTTTCTTAGGTCATGTGGTTGGAGAGGGTCAACTTCGACCCGAGGATGATAAAGTTGCTCGAATCCAGTCCGCTGCCGCTCCAAAGACGAAAAAGGAAGTTCGTGCATTTCTAGGGTTGGCAGGGTTTTATAGAAGATTTGTACCCAACTTTGCCGCGATTGCAGCACCGCTCACTGATCTCACCAAGAAGGGAACTCCAACAGAAGTAGTATGGACCCCAGCTTGTGATCGTGCTTTCGCAAACTTGAAGGTACATCTTGGTTGTCAGCCCGTGGTGCAACTGCCAGATCTGTCTCGGCCTTTCACACTTCGAACGGATGCTTCTGACATTGGACTGGGTGCTGTGCTTTTACAGGAGCATGGTGATGAGCCGCGTCCGGTAGCTTATGCCAGCAGAAAACTCAGTTCTGCTGAAAGGAAATACGCTACTGTTGAGAAAGAATGTTTGGCAGTGGTATGGGGAATTGGAAAGTTTGAGCAGTTCCTTTTTGGCCAGCATTTTTTCGTGGAGACTGATCACCAGCCATTGGCATTCTTGCAGCGTAATCGGCTCACCAGCGGTCGTCTCGCTCGCTGGGCTTTGTTTCTGCAAACTTATTCGTTTACAGTGCGGGTTATTCACAACTTTCCGGCACCTCTCATAAAAACTCGTGGGTATCGCCATTATAAATTAAAACGAGGTTGGCATGAAACCAAGTTCCGGTCTAGTTCCGGTCTAGCTTGTTTTGCTTTTATCAAAGCTTGATGCGTGACTTTTAAATATGGCAAATTGCCGAAACCGACGATTGTTAGAGCCAGAAAACGAGTGGGATAAGTATAAAAACGGTGGAGGAAGTACATGCTCAGTGAAAGGATGCAAAAAACAATCGTAGAGGCCTGTATTTGTGGCGACTTCGGAGGTGCGTCGATCATCGACAGAAAGTGAAACAGGACCTGAAGACTTGTAGTTTTCCATAGCTTCGCCGTCGCAACCTTCACAAAACACGAAGTAACTGATCATGTTAGGCGAGCGTTGTGGCCAAGTGGGCTAAGGCGGGACTAACTTGCCTTGTCCACAAGCCAGAAACCAATGGCGCCTGACAGGTGTGAGTTCGAGCCAGCATCTGGGCGTTATGTTTTTTCCGAATATTTTTCAAAAATTCACAAATAATGTTAGGTAGGTAGGGTTTAGGCGCGCCACTGGCGATAGAAAGGGATAATAAACTGCAGCAAAAAAAATAAAAATATGTGAGGGTACGATACTGGTGGCCAGTGACACATGTTATTCCTATCCTATCCTATCCTGTCCCATAACCCGAAGGTCGTAGGGGCACCACAGATGATCGCTTAACCAGCGTACTCCATCTTTCTCTGTCCTCAGCAGCCCTCATGGCTTCGCTCAGTGTCAAACCAGTCCATTCTCGAATGTTGTCCTCCCACCTCTTTTTCGGTCTCCCCCTTCTTCTACCTCCTTGCACTGTGCCTTGCAGAATGGTCTTTGTTATTATTCTTGAATATTTGGAAATAACTCACTAAAACACGCGGAGAAAAAAAACGGAAGTATGTTTCATTGAGGGGATTCCCGTTGGTGCATAGGATAGCAGAAAAGTGTGAATACCTGGCAAGGCTAATGTTGGGGCCGACTACTTAAGTCGCTCTGATGTCAGCGCGTGAATTCGTTTACGCGTTGTGGGTTACTGAAAAAATGGGATTTTCAGCTTAAGCAGGGGGGGGGGGGGGGTGTCACGCGCCAAAGTGATCCCTATATCCCTATATCTTTTGGGGTGGTTATTTTTCCTCACAACATAATAGGGAGTCCCTATATTGTGTGCGCTAGTATTAACGTGTTAGAAAGCACGTGCTAAGAGTGCAGTAAGTGCATTCTCTAAACCGGTAATTTGATTTCATTTTCAAACGGGTGGTTCACTTCACTTTTGCTCTAACCATTGCAAGAAGTCACATCGACCAAGGCTTGGGAAATTTTCCAAGGGTTTTTCTTCTGCTAACAAAGATAGCAGGTTTCGTCGGCGGGGATGCTGGCGTGGGTTGTCGTTTACCATAGACAACGTCGTTGATACGAGCTGGTTTCGTCCAGGTTTTTGCAGGCCTAGTTGAGGCTTTATTTACTTCCCCTTCAACTGTCGTGTTTTGACTGTGGGACATTTGGACTTCTGGGATTCTGTGGAAGAAGTGGACCGTCTTTTGCTGGAAGGGCTTCTGGCATACTTCAACTACCTGGTGGGAAGGGGCACCCTTCTGGACCTCAGGGTGCAGAGACTTGTGAACGGCATAAGGACGTTGTTGTACTGCTACGAGGAAGCGAAGGCTGCGTCAGTCAGTTAAGTTGGTCTTACCCTCCACACTCACCACTTCGCTCTAACCAATCTTCCTCAGTCACTTATTTTGAGTTAGCAGACTACAAGAACTCTCAAAGACTCAGTGAATGGACATGGACATGAGAGGTGGAATAGTATAGAGGCGTTAACATTTAGGCATCACGGTAGTTGACTTTATTATCATCATCATTGTCATCATCGTCATCATCATCATCTTTCTGCAGGTACGTTGTCTCCCGCTGACTTCCCCATCATCAGTGATTGCACTGCTGCCTCAACTTCTCGGAGAATTGGGAGGATTTCTTCTTCTTCTCTGTTCTCGGGACATGCTAGAACTGATGGGTCTCCGTTTGGTGTGTGGTTGTAAAGGTCAGAGCAGTACTCTGTCCATCTATCCAAGACTTCTTGTTCTCCTGTAAGGCATATATATGCCAGAATTGTTTTAAGCCGTGGAGACCTTGGGCTGTTTAAGACAGTCTGGTAGGCCTTCTTCTTGCTGTTGTTCTTGTTCAGACTGTTCTCTATTTCCTGGCATTGCTCTTCTATCCAGTTCTCATTTGCTGTGCGCATGCCTTTTCGGATGTCATTGTTGATTTTTCGGTAGACCTCAGCTCCCTGTGAGTTTCTTTTTTTCTTTTACATTTTAAATCTTGGAATATTTTTGCCACCTTCGGGTCTTGCCGTTTGTGCAGGTTGAACTTCAGTCTGATGCACTTTGCCCCGTTTATTCTCTTCAAGTGGAGCCGGAAGGACATTATCACGCGATCGTGGTCACTTCCGATCTTCTCATGGAAAAGTGCGCGTCCTGCCAATGTTGATGCTTGATCTGAAGCGTGTCTTGACCATGATGTAGTCAATCTGGTTGTGATGCTCCCCGCTGGGACTATGCCATGTCCATCGTCTGGATTTTTTGTGGAGACCAAGCGTGTTTGCCAGTATCAGATTGTTGTTATCTGGCAAACTCCAAAAGTCTCAGCCCCATGTTACTTGTCTCGTTGTTGCAGTGGGGTCCACATGTGTCTCCCCAGTTGTGGTGCACATCTTGACCAACCTTGGCATTCCAGTCGCCTTGCACTATGACCATGTCCTTCTTCGGCACGTGATCAAGCACAGCCTGTATATGTTTATAAAAATCCTCGACTTCGCTGACGTCATAGTCTGATGTTAAGGCATTACATTACATTACATGATTATTGCTTTAAGTCCAGCGGACTCTTCTGAGCCAAATCAGGACCAGAGAGACGTTATCTTAAAATATTATAAAATGGTTCAAATCTTAAAAAAACAAGCCTGTTACACTTAAATACTCAAACAAGCTTTCACATGCAACCTCATGAAAATTCTTCTTTGTAGCGGATGGATATTTAGTGTAGGTGCATGCAAAATATATTTATGACTCCTAAAGCGAACTATGCGTGCGTGCACGTTCTCTGTTTACTGACACACCCACAAACGTACGGATTCTTCCCAACACAGAGAAACACCAACACCATATTTCCTTTCCACGTTCTCAAAATTTATATAAATAATCAACAATTTTATATCACACTTTCACTCCAATTCTTTCATACAGTTAATCTAACACAGTTGGGCTTATCCCAATGTTTCATAGAAACGTGACGTCGACGAGCCTGAACACTCGGGACGGATGATCGAGACCGGCAATTTCTTGTCCTGGTCAATGCAACAAATGCGCAACTTTACAGTACCTTATTTTCTCCGAGGATCACGGATTCACACAATCTGGCACACGTTGCCAAAGATACATCGACGCGAGACGAGGGTCGACGATAGAGAAGTGTTGACGATAGATGAGCGTCGACGAGCGGAGGGACTAGCTTCCTGCCCCAGTCCGCTCGGAGAAAACGTTGTCTTGATCAAGTGTGGAACAGAGTCGATTCCCCTCCGATGCCTCGGAAATCACCTTGTCCTCGCCTCGGACAGGACAGAGCCAATTCTGCTCCCAGTAGGCCAGTAGCCCCAACAGGCCCCTAGTCTCCAGTTGGCCGCTATTTCAACATACATATAGAAACGTCAATTCTCTGACTCGGATAATGTATTTATTCTTCTTTAGTTTCACCCCATCTCACCTCCCTTTGTTCCTCGCTTTGTTCCATTCCGTTTCGTATGCGATAACCACTTTCCTTCCTCCCACTATCATTCATACCCAGGTAATCAGTTCATGAATGAAAATTACTATTAACCAAGCTCACGCATTCCATTCATATTTCATTATCTACTACTCTACAACTATCGCCCCACGTAATTAATAATATTATTACATCAATGAAAATTCAATATTCCATCTCAGTGGACAACAGCTCACTACCTTTCACTACAAAAATATACTTATCCGCCATTTTACAATCATGTAAAACATTATAAATACCTGTAATTTTTACAGCACAAAATAACAATCCACTTCCAGAGAGAAATAACCACAAACCAATACACCTTGATTAGTTTCAATGCTTTCTTCCTCTTTCAGTTAACTTTCTTTTCTTTTCTTTTCTTTCAACTTTTTTCTATCCTTGGCCTACACACACAATATTTCCCCTCTAATTCAAACTATCTCTTCATTCATTGGCTCAAGGCTTTTAGCCAATCAAAAATCATTAATTAATTTTAATTTAAAAAATACCGGAAAAATCCCGTTCTCTACACTACCCCCCCCCCCCCCTCTACGAAAAAAAGAGACCGACCGAGGTTTCTTTTTCAAAAAGAGCAGTCTTTTCCAAGCACAGAAGTTCTTCCGCAAAATTTACGGCACAAACTGATCAACAGCAGATCGTGACAGAAGATCAGCAAGAATGTTGCGAGATCCCGGAAGAGGTTCAATATGAAAATTGTACTCTTGCAAAGACAGAGCCCATCGCATGATTCGTGTATTCTTGAATCTACCTGTCTGCATGTATGTGAGCGGTCTGTGGTCTGTCTGCAAGATGAACGCAACACCCCACAGGAAACGTGAGAACTTCGAGACAGCCCATACAATGGCAAGACACTCTCTCTCAATGGTACTGTACCTCACTTCCCTGGGCAACAACTTCCTGCTGGCGAAACAGACCGGATGCAAAACACCCTCCATCTCCTGCATCAAGACAGCACCAACACCAAACGAACTGGCATCTGTACGAAGTACAAACTGTTCCTGCAATCGTGGCAACTGCAAGACTGGTGCAGTAGAAAACAAGCGTTTCACCGCAGTCAACGCCTCATCACACTCAGCTGACCACACAATGGACCTGACCTTTGAATCCTTCGTAAGATCCGAAATGGGTGCAAGCAGTGCAGAAAAATTTGGGATGTAGCATCTGTAGAATCCCAACAGCCCCAGAATCGAACGCACCTGTTTCTTGGTCGTAGGTGTAGGGATGGCCAAAATCTTCTCAATCTTCTTCCCCTCAGGCCGCAACACTCCCTCACCAACCACATGCCCAAGAAACTCAAGACTGCGAAAACCAGCAGCAATCTTCGATGGCCTAGCAGTAAGACCATACTGCTTCAGTTTCTGAAGAACTCCCCTCACATGCACCAGATGTTGTTGGAAAGCTTCACTGTGCACAAGGATCTCATCGAAAAAATTCATAGCTGAAACTTCCTGGAGTTCCAACACCCTCATCATGCGAGCAAAAACAGCAGGAGCAGAAACTAATCCAAATGGCATTCTAACCCACTGAAACAGACCCATGTGGGTGGCAAAAGCAGTCTTATGCCTATCCACATGATTGACGACAATCTGCCAGTATCCCTTGGCTAAGTCAATGCGAGTGAAATACACACTGGATGCAAGTCTTGTGTACAACTCGGTGACATCTGGAATCGGTTCGGCGTCAAAAAGAGTAACCTTATTCAGCGCCCTATAATCAATGCAGAACCGGCACGAATGATCTTTCTTCTGCACCAAGACCACAGGTGAAGAATATGCCGAACTGAACTTCTCAATAACTCCAAGTTCCAACATCGTTTGAATTTCTCGTTCCACAACCTGACGTGAAGCAAACGGCAGATCGTAAGCCCTACGACGAACTGGAACATCCGATGTCAAATGTACATCCAAAAACAAACCTCCTCCAAAAGAACAAGGTTTTGCTGTCAGAATATCAGCAAAAACAGAAAATACAGAAAAGAGATCCTGACGATCTGACGCAGGCAACAACTCATCAAAAACCACTGACGAAATATCCTCATCAGTCATAGATGATGCCAAAGGCAACGTTGGCAGCAAAACATCATCACCCTCATCATTCTGGACAACACCCACAGACCAAAATCTGTCTTGTCGTTTCTTTACGTATCACCATTGAATTCACAACTGTCGAACCCACTGAACAACAACCAACATGTCCACGATGAGAAACCTTTCCCTTGTCAACATCAAAAAACCTGTCTGAAATCACATCACCCCAATCTACAACCTCACCTTCACAACCAACTGAATCAACACAGACTTCAACTTCAGCAGCGTTTTGGGGACGACGGTAGTACCGCTTCAACATGTTAGCGTGACAAAATCTTGGTCTTCCCCTTGACCACAATCTTGTAGTCAGGGTGCATGCATTCTTGTATGGTGTATGGTCCTAACCACTTCATGAGCAATTTATTTGTCTCGGATGGCAACAGAACCAATACCTCATCTTTAACGGCAAAATTGCGTTTCTTAGCTGACCTATCAAAGTAAGCTTTGTTCTTTGCTGATGATTGTGCAGAGTTTTGCCTAGCCAATTCACAAGTCTCAGCAATGATGTTCTTCAACTCGAAAACATGCAAATACAATGGCTGTGCATCTACATCCTTTGAAGACTGGTCCTGGGTCCAAGAATCAGCAAGTAACGAAATCGGACCACGAGGTTGGCGACCAAACATCAATTCAAAGGGACTGAAACCAGTACTCTCCGACGGTAACTCCCGACAAGCAAAAAGCAGAGCAGGCAAGTAACGATGCCACGCCTTTGGATGAGACTGAACAACCTTCCCAAGCATCGCCTTCAACGTCCTGTGAAACCTCTCCACAATTCCATTTGCCTGAGGATGATATGGAGACGTCCGAATCGCCCTAGTGCCACACAAGGCGTAGAACTGCTTGATCAGTTCAGATGTAAACTGAGTACTTTGATCGGACAAAATCACCTTTGGAAAACCCAGCCGTGCAAAAATCGACAGCAACGCCTCTGCAACCTCAACTGAAGAAATGTTTTTCAGTGGCATGGCCTCCGGAAAACGAGTCACCAAGTCGACTAATGTCAGAATATATCGATGGCCTTCCTCCGAAGGTGGAGACAAAGGACCGACCAAGTCAATGTGGACCCTTTCAAATGGAGTAGATGACTGAGGTACCACAACCAACGGAACTGGCGGAGCCTTCCCCTTCGAAGTTGACTTCTGACACACATCACAAGTACGAACGTACCTTGAAGTATCCGCTGACACTCCTGGCCAAAAAAACTTTGAAAGAACTCGCGTCAAAGTACGACGAGTACCACAATGAGCAGCAAGCAACTGATCATGTGAAGTAGCCAAAACAGCAGCACGCAACTTTTCTGGAACAACAATCTGATGTAGAATCTGACCTGGCTTTTCGTACGAACGATACAAAACACCAGCATCCTCAAAGAAAAAATAAGTAGCAGAACCAACAGCTTTCCTTTCTCCAGACTGAGCAAACGCAAAACATGAAGCAAGACTGGAATCTGATTTCTGAAAATCAATCAACTCCTGACGAGAAACGCCAAAATCTTGAGAAACATCAACTAAAGGAGTATGAGGAAAATCTTTCTTCGCAGTGCGAGCTCGAGTAGTGACAGCCGCCACACTCAACTCAACTGAAACCTGAGCACCAACAACAGAATCTGTCAACCCAGCAATGTTCCCAATGATCAAATCAGCAACTGGGTCAGGAAGTACCGCACAAACCAACTGACCTGAAAAATATGGAGTTGAAACTGCAAGTTTGGCAAGTGGATAAACAGTAATCTCACCTCCAAAAGTCTTACAACGAACTTGTCCTTCGATGTACTCGAGAGATGACACCAATCGCTGACGCACACCACAAATCGTAGCACCTGTGTCACGAAGTACAGAACATGGTGTACCCTTCACTGTACCCAACTCCAAATGCAGATGACCAACAGCTGGACTAGCAACAGAACAGACAACCTCTGGATCAACAGGCAACGCAGCAGAAACAACCTGAGTCTTTTGTGTATCTGTTTTGAGTGAAGATGTAGCAAACGGACAATTTTTCTTAACATGTCCCCCCAACCCACAAATATAGCATGGATTTGTCGGATTGTTTCTAAGTGGACATTTGAATGAAGAATGGCCACTGCCTTTGCAAAGCTGACATTTTGCAAAATTCATCGACGAGCCACGTCCGAATCCACCACGACTTTGACCTTGATGAGAATCTGCAACAGTGGATGGCGCACTTCGATTAAAGTTCTAGCGGCCACGGTAACCAACCTGACGTCGATAACCACTGTATCCACCGCGAAAATCCGAACGACCCGAAGACCCATTAGCTTCAGCAACGGTATTGAACTGACCAACCGACGCGAACGCAGAAGTACTGGCCTTGCGAGCCAAATTCTTACCCGGACGAGCCAAAACTGAGCCAAAAGCTAAAACTGATATATTAAAAATACGTTCTCTTTCTTCAATCAAATCATAGTCTTACCAATAAAAATCCAACCAACACAAAACAAGACGACATGATTTATATGCGATAAAACAAACCAACATCATGTAAGAATTGAAACAGGTGTTGACCATTGCATACTTTAAAAATCTCTTTGAAAGGTATTGAACCAAAACATGTTTCTCTTTCCTCAAACAGATCAGCACATTCAGACATGAAATGGCGAACGGAAAAGGATTTATCACATGCAAAGCACCATGATGGTTCTTCTCCTTTTTAAAGGAAATTGTGGGTTACATAAGTATGCCCAGTATGAAGGCGAGACAAAACTGTTTCTTCTTTGCGAGTGGACGCAAAGTTAGGCAAAGAAGCTGAAAAATCGGAAAGAATTTGAAATAATTTGTTATTGGTATGGTTAGACCAGTCAGTCTGCCACAGCCGTTTACAATAAGATCCAGTCACACAACGCAGGTCAGAGTAAGGAACAAACTTGAAAATCTCTGAAGGGAAATCGAGATGCAGAGCTTCTTTAGCCGCTTTGTCCACTGCAATATTGCCGCGGATGCCCATGTGACCAGGGACCCACATAGAAACTATCTTTTTACCCTAAGAAACAAGGTGTGTATGGAGGTTATGGATCTCTGCCAGAAAAGGATGTGATATCTTTCTCGTGGAAAGAGCCTGGAGTGCTGACAGTGAATCAGACATGATTAAAAACGAGGTTCTTTTGGATTGATAAAACTGTTTCAGAGGAAGATGAATTGCCTTGAGCTCAGCTGTATTAACAGAAACAAAAATCAGGTAGACGCTGTTGCAAAGGCTGGTCTAGGTGTCTCCCAGAGACCGACGCAGCAGCAACCGAGTCTCCTTTCTTTGACCCGTCTGTACAAAGTTTTTCATATCCTGGGTATAAAGCACACTGTTCTAAATAAAGTTGGTTATAGATGATTTCAGATGTATTGTTTTTGAGGAAAGCGGACAATTGCCAGTTAATGTTTGGGGTACGTAATTTCCATGGAGGAGCTTCAGTCCGAAGCTCATCATCGTTGATGGAAGAAACATCGATGCCTGCTTCATTCAAATGAGCCTGCATTCTGATGCCAAACGGAGGAATTGCGTTAGGTTTGGCCTCAAATTTCCGCACAAAATCTGGGTTAAGGACACAGTCATAAGCGTAGTTCATGGGATCAGTTTTTAATTTTAAATAGTAATTCAAAGACAATTTTGTACGTCTCAGCTCCAGCAAAGGATCGTTAGCTTCCACGTAAAGGCTTTCACAAGGGGAGGTGCGAAAAGCACCCAAAGCCTGATGAGCAACCGGATCTAACATTTTAAGATAAGACTTGCGAGCAGAACCATAAACAATGCAACCATAGTCTAACTTGGATGTAATTAAAGAACTGTATAACAGCAATAAAGTTTTCTTGTCAGCTCCCCAGTCTGTACCACTGATAACCTTGAGAAAATTGCAGGCCTGTTGACATTTAGTTTTCAAATCTTTCAGATGAGGAAGGAAGGATAACCTTTGATCAAAAATAACACCCAAAAATGTTACTTGTTGGACTGTCTTTATTGGAGTTTTATTGAGAGTAATATTAGAATCTTGAATAATTCCCCGGTGCTTGGAAAAGTGAATACATTCGGTTTTTGCTTCAGAAAATTTGAAACCATTTTGTAATACCCAGTCTTCAACGACATTGACACATAACTGTAGCTGACGTTCTGCAGAATGATGCCGAGGTTTTACCTTTGGCTACTAATACAAAATCATCAACAAACAAAGAATTGTCAATTCCCCGTTTCACTGAACGAACAATATTATTTATTTTAATATTAAACAGCAAGGGAGACAAGATACTACCCTGAGGCACCTCCATCTCCTGTTCCCTCATATCTGATAAAGATTCTCCAACCTTAACCTGAAAAATTCTGTCCGTTAGAAAATTGGATATAAACAGAGGTTAAATGTCCCTTCAAACCCATTTCTTGCAAATCTGAAAGAATGCCATATTTCCATGTGGTATCATACGCTTTTTCCTAATCAAACATGATGGCAACGACATGTTCACCCTGGACGAACACGTTACGGATAAAAGTTTCCAGTCGCACCAGGTGGTCAACAGTACTTCGACCACTTCGAAAACCACAGTGAATGTTGGATAATATATTATTTGTTTCCAGATATCAGTAAACGAGGATAAACCATTCTTCCAGCGTCTTGCATAAGCAGGACGTTAAGGCTATTGGTCTGTAGTTTATTGGAGTAGTATGGTCTTTACCAGGTCTAGGAATGGGTACAATAATGGCCTCTCCATGAGGGAGGAAAGGTGCCAGTGATCCAAATCTGATTGAAGATGTCCAGCAGTTGAGACCGTGAGTACCTTGTCAAATGTTGTAGAAATTGATAATGCACATCATCCGGTCCAACTGCTGAATTTGCACTTTTGTTAATGGCATCGTCAAGCTCAACTAATGAGAAAGAAATGTTGTAGTCTTCAGAATTATCAGAGGTAAAATTTAACCATTGTCTTTCTTTACGTGTTTTGATAGTTTGAAAAGAGACAGAATAGTTTTCAGAGGAAGAATTTGCTGCAAAAGAAGAGGCCCAAAGATCAGCTACTAGTTGTAGTTTTTGTTTGTTTGTTTGTTTTTTTTATCTCCGATTTTGTTACTTTTAATTTTGAGTTTGCGACCACTTTCCAAACCTTCGACAGTTTTGCTTTCGAATTTAGCGTGGAGCAGAAACCTCTCCATGATTCTCTTCTCTTACGTTTCTCAAACGGTGGTTCTGTTTATTTTCAGAGCTTGGGTGTAAATACATCATTAAAGCTTTTTTACGGGCTTGCTGAAGTTTTTAAAATTCATCATCAAACCAGTTTTTTTTTTTTAAAGCATATGGGGTTTTGATGAAGTTTGCGGAATTGACTCCTTGGCACTGTTTATAACTATGTCCGTATAGAGCTGTATTAAACATAGCATGTGAAAATTCCCGTTTCTTAGCACGTAACTGAACCTCAGACAGGTTGGAAAACAGACTCCAGTTAGCTTGTTTTAGTTTCCACCTGCCATGAGTTTGTTCAAGGTTGTCTGAATCATGTTGTAGTAAGACCGGGAAATTATTGCTGCCATGAAGATCTTCTAAAACTGTCCATTTAAAATCCAAAAGTAAGGAGAGATCACAGATCGATATATCAATATGGGATAAAGAAGCAGTTCTCGAACAGGAAAAAGTTGGAGCACCCTCGTTCAAAGTTACCAGATTCAATGAATCTAAAATGTCTTCAATTATTTCCCCCTGAGTATCGGTACGATCGGCGCCCCACAGGGGAGAGCGTCCATTAAAATCTCCTAACAACAAAAAAAGGGGTAGGTAATTGTTGGATCAAAATCTCAAAGTCATTTGTATTTACATTTATTGATGGGGTCAGATATATGGAACATACTGTAAGGGACTTGAAAAGAGATACTCTGGCTGCTACTGCTGGTAAACTTGTGTTAAGTGTAATTGGATGAAATGGGACGTTTTTATGAATAAAGAGTGAAACACCTCTGGAAGATGGACCATTTAGTGACGAATAACCAGAGGTATCTACAGACTGCCTCTTCGACAAGAGAGTCTCCTGAATGGCCAACACCTCAGGTCGATGCTCTGTCAGCAGACAGCATAACTCCTCATAATTTGCTCTTATCCCGCGTATATTCCATTGTAAGATAGCCATAAAAATTAAGTAAAAGAAAGATAAATATTCCCATCCCAGAGAGCACAATTATGTCTCTTTAGTTTTCTGACCCTCATCCATCTCCTCATGGTTAATCAATTCCCAGAAACGGTTCTCCGTCTCGAGAGGTTGATGATGCTTGGAAGAAAGGGGTTCAAGCTTTTAATTTTTCTTCAAACTCCCGGATCCCAAACTGCCAGCCGGCTTCCTCCCCAGCACTGGTTCTAGGATCTTCTCTCTCCCTCTTATCCTTCCCAACTTTTCCCTCTCCTCCCCTGACGCTCCCTGGCTGAGCCAATAAGATCTTGGCCGCCTCTGCGAATAGCCGGTCACTGAAACCTGCCGTCGATGTTGTGGCGGCCTGAGGCATGGCCGTGTGCGTGTTGTGATTGACGGTTTTGGACGTGACCGTCTGCACATTCTCCAGTGTAGCTGATGGAGCTGGAGACCCTTCCCCCTCCCCCCTTTGGCCAAACAACATTTTCTCTAGATTGTCCATCCGTCTGCACAGTGCTTTCAAAACCTGTGTCATTTTATTCAGAGTGATTTCCATTGCCGGGTGTGAACTAGGTTCCGCATGAGGTGTGGAACCCGCCATAGACGCAAAGGATCGCTCTCGGATAACTGGCCTCCTTTCCATAACCTTTTTTTTCGCGTCCCCGAGGGAGCACCTCTCAGTGGCCCGCACCTTTTGGATCTCCAGCTCCAACTGCCACTGAGGACAATCTTTGGAGCTAGCATGCTGCCCCGCGCAATTGACGCAGCAAATATGACCATTGCATTCGTTTTCATGCTTGATGTGACGGTGGGTCTATTGTTGCTGGGCTCTGCACAATGGAATGCTATTACCCACTCGTCTTTCGTCGATGGGGATCGCTAGTTAATGTCCCGGTGACAAATCTTAATACATTTATAAGTTTAGCTCGATCTGTGTTTAGGCTGGGGTTACAGAGATAGAGAGAAAATGGTAAGAGATTCACTGACACACTAGCTCTCACACGGCTATGAAACATAGGTAGTCCAGCCACTTGTTAACAGTATCTATCACCCATTTATTTAATCTACTCTATACAAAATCTTCTAATCACTTGTACTAACTTAAATGTCCAAATTCACTTCGAATAGATTGGTCCTTGATAAGTATCTGCAGCTATTGTCTCATCATAGGGCTACTCGATCTGCCTGTCGTCCTATTCCGGTTTCTGGAAGAGGGGACTATCGCACATTCCGTCTAGAACAGTTTTGGTGCACGATTTCGCTAGCACTTAGCTTTGTTCAGTTGAAGAGCTGTGTTGTGGTGGAGTGTTCTCCTGCTTGAATCCACTGCAGGCCGAATGTCAGAGGTGACGCGCAATGGTCTTCCATCAGCTTCGGGCCAAAGGTGCCTACTCGTCTGCAAAATATGAGACGAATTTCTGCAACTCCATGTATACTAGGTGTGTGCAGAGCGTCTCACTGATGGCCGAAATAGCCCTCAGTGACCGCTCCACTAATACAAACAATGGACGATAATTTTTCTACGTTCAGTGGTCCACTGGAATCTCCACTCTAATTCTTACACAGCATGGCTAAACTAAACACATGGACAAATAATCAACCATCTACATATTCTCCGGTACAACCACTGGTCTGCAAGAATACACATAGAAGAAACAACAGTCGGTCTTTAGGGGATACTTCATGGTGGCGAAGCTGGTCGTGTGTCCGCCACGTGGTCACGCAAAGTTTGACTATTCAAAACATGGCAAACTTCACAAACATAATTCAACAATAATATCAATAAATCGCGAGGAGACAAAAGATAGATCATTTACCTTCTTGACAATGTCAGGCTGTGGCTAACTAGGTTGAATAGAATTTCACCAGTTCCTGCTTCTAGTCTTCCGTTAGAGAAATCTTTCAGAGCGTAGCTCCTTCTTGCGTGCAGTTTACACAACGAATGAATCTACCTAGTCTGTGGTCCGCCTAAACCGGCTAAAACTAGTATACCTGAGCGCCCTCTGGCCAGACGTCAGCTGAATGAAGTCATTGCCTAACTGAGCCAGCGTCAGCATACACACGCTTAGTCCCCCATTGACTTTCGTCGTCTGCTGCACAGCAACGTTAATTTACATAGGCTAGTAGGCTGACCTATTCAGCGCGAGTATAGTAGTGCTGGGTAAATCTAGTCTCTCGCGACAATCCCTGGCGCATTCACTGCAAATTTCTTTGTTTTTTCATGTCCTGCTACCGTGGCCAAACTTTTGGCAGCGGTAGCAGCGCAACGGTGATTGTATGAATGGTGTCACCTTCACCCTAAGGTATCCCACCTTGTGTGACTCCAGCAACTTGGCAAAGGTCACAAAATGTGTATTGGGTCCTTTGGTGACAAAGACCCGCTGTACTGCTGTGATCCCCTGGCTGGAGAGCTCATCGCGGATTTCCAATTCGGACATATCAATCAAGTCCTGACATCGGATGACTCCCTTGGAGGAATTCAACCGTCCATGCACAGAAACTTTTATTTGTCCATCAACAAAGACGGTAAAATTCCTCTTTAGCAGACAATCCGATGCCCTTTTGGTTGAGCACTCCACCAGATAGGCCCCAGATCGAAGTTTTTTTCACATCTTTGAATCCCACTGTGCAGACGGACTGGAAACCTTTATGGATGGCGAACGGGGACAGCTTGCCCAGTGGCACAGCCGGATCCGCCCCCTCCACACCCAAAAACGAGGCCAGGCCCCATCCACCCCAGATGCACAAACTTTCCGTCTCATATCAAATTCACTGTCCGTGTCCGTGTCAGATTCGTCATCGTGCAATCTTTTTTTCTTTGTTGATGCCATGTTGTTAAATTAGTTAATTCATCCCCCCTGCTCCCCACCCACCACGGAGTCCAACAAGGGGATGCGCTACAGGGGGATATACACCCAGACAATCCCGCACTGCCACTACGGTCTTGTTCAAGTTTGACCCATGAGCCGCAGCCTTCTAGCAAAGCTAGGGCAATACACGACCAGCCGCTTGATTGACGCGGGCCACGCCAGCCTCCCGTCTAGGAGAAGTTCGGGCCAAAGAGGTGTGTTGGTGTGAGGGACCGCAGTCCCTCAATGACCTCAACCTCCAGGATCCCATTCTCCCCCAACACGGGTTGCCCTGCACGGTAAACGCATGGGGCCAAGAGAAGGCCACAGAGAAAAAGAAGGGTAGACAAAAGAATGATGGGGAAAAGGAAGACAGGAAAAGTCCGGTAAGGCAGAAGAAAGGGAGTCAAAACTGCACAAGTATACTGGCAGAATTTGCGGGTGACAAGAATATAGGTGAAAGGACCAATAAGACAGAAACAAGACAAAAGAGAAGAAAAAAGGGAAGGCAAGCTTTGTCACCCAGCCAGAGAGAGGCTGGGGTCCACCCCGGCACGCGGAGCCGAGCCCGTGGGAGCAGGGTTTTGGTGTAATTTCAGTGGTTTAAGTGGACATTGTGGCAGAAAAGTTATTCAGTTGTGTTTGCAATCGACTTCCCCGCGACGTGTATCAGACAATCCAGTCTCTTGGCATTTTAAGTCGTCAGCCTACTAAACGTAGAAAGCGCGCTTGCCGACTGCACAGGCAGTGGCAGTCTTCCTGCTGTGTCTCAGACTTCCAGAGAACAGCACATGTCCACAGCTACAGACATGGTTCTTCCGCCTCCTACCCCCCCCCCTCCTCTCCCCAGCCTCTCACAGTGACTGTTCCAAAGGAATGAGGGTTGCAAGCTTTGTGCCTATGTGTTTTCCCCATTATGGCCTGTGCTAGCGCCATTCTTGCTCCCAGTCTTCTACAGACAATGAACTTCGTTTTACATTCACTGGAAGCTTGTAGAATCTTCCCATCCCCTGGATTACCACCGTTTGGTGGCCCTGTGCCTCCCCCTGGAGGATTACAGTCGTTTGGTGGCCCTGTGCCTCCCCCTGGAGGATTACAGTCGCTTGGTGGCCCCGTGCCGCACCTTGGATTCTCGCTGCTTGGTGTCCCTGTCCTGCCTTCTGGATTATTGCCGCTTGGTGGCCCCGTGCTGTCCCCTGGATTATTGCTTAGTCGACCCGTGCCGCCTCCTGGACTTCCGCCGTTTGGCGGTTCCACACCACCTCAACTGTCCTTTGTTGGCTCCAAGCGGCCTCTGCCATCTTCGGGTTGCTCCGTGCTGCATCTGCCGTCTCCAGACGACTCCGTGCTGTCTGCCGTCTCCTGATGACTCCGTGCTGGCTCTGCTGTCTCCTGGTGGCTTCGTGCTTGTTACACTCCGTTTGATGGTGGTGTTTTCAATCAGTAGTAGATTCAGCCCCAATGCGTGAATGCTCCTGATGAGTGTAAGCTCGGATTCGATTATCCACGTAACCCGTTCAATCAGCATACAAGTCACTGAGTCTTCGTATGAAATTTTCCACTTTTATTCAGCACACATCATCTGCATACAATTCTCAACTCAACTCCCAACAACACCCAGAGCATCGAATATACAGTTTTTCTCTAGTCCAGAACACGGTGGAACGATCGAGTATGACGCAATTTAGCAATCGCTTTAGACTTCGTCATCACTGTCTTACGTCTTTCCTTTCTGTCCAAGCATGTTCTCAAAATTTCTACGCCCTCTCGCAAAGCTTCTATTGACAGTAAACAGGCAAATCTAGAGAATTCTCCAATAATATCGACCAACTAAAATTATCAACGTTATACAAATCTTCCTCTAACCACAATGCAAACTCAAATCAAAGGTAAATAAACTCTATTATTGAATACTTTGCAAATCGAAACGATTAGATCTATCGTGCGCGTTTCAGACTGTCACGTCCCAACTGCCTCAACAGAGGTTCGACATGTGCAACTTCCACACGAGCAAAAAAACCCAACACCTAAATAAACTCTAAAAGACAAAACCAGAAGTAACAAGACAATTTCTTTATTTCACACACACATTCATACTAAAAATTAACTCCCTTTATCCCACTTCCCAACCAACCAACCCTCAATCCCACTAATATAACCCCAAACTAATACTTAAACAATTCGCTCAAAATAATAATGATAATTAAATCAAAAATGAAAAATGTCTAACTACACAATGTACACAAGATTTATAATAATTATGGCTGAAAACAGCTTACTGCCAACAAGGTAAATAATTGAAGCAAATGCTTTAAATCTTTATAAATATTCAAACCTTGTTACATTTAAATTCCAAACAGATACAACAAGTCTTTTATATTATATAAAATGAATAAGAAAATTTATCCTTTATGCAAAATAGAATTTGTAAGAAAATAATCTAAATCATTAATTAATTAATATCTGGCGAATTAATTCCCCCAGACAAAACTATACAATCACGAACGACGAAAAACGATGCTTAACGTCCTATTGCATGAGCGTTAAGGACAATAAAATTGGGCTAAAAAGCCCTCATCATATATATTTACCAGACCATTTGGTCTGGCTCTTTGAACTAAATATACAATCACAGGGGCTACTTAATCAGGTAGGTAATATCACTCAAGCAATGATTATTATTCAATTTAAATTAAATATATTTCAATCTACTGAAATTTCCAAATTAGCACATGTAAATAAGTATTTCTTTCATAAATGGTTCCTTAACAGACATAGTTATTTGTCATGTGAATGCGGGGTGCGTGTGTGTGTTGTGTGAACAGCTATAAACAGCTTAATATCGAAAATGCAACTTTTTCCTTGACACAAGAACCTTAACCTAGGGTTGACCAAGGAAACGGCGTTGGTTCAGCACACTCCACACACAAGCGGCCCAGCTGGAAGGTGGAACCCTCAACTCTGAGTCTGGTTTTGGTTATTGGTTTTGGTACATCTACAACAATACATACAAAATACGCAACCATTAATAATTATATTACAACATATTGCACAAGCATTCCGCTGTCGGAATGGTTGTCTCCCTTTCAACGTTCTTACTCATACTCCCTGTCATAACTTCTGTCATCGCACATGTACATTCACAATCACCTCCTTTCTGTCATCTCTTCGCTACATAACAGCGAATTCTTTTATATCAATTTATAATTATTTAATTTATAATACATTTTAGAAAATTATCTCTCTCTCTATTACTAGGTATTTATGCAGCAAACAATATGAAACATAAAATAGAATTTAAGAAAACGTAATTAACCATCCATTCACACTGCATGCATAACCCAAACCCCCGAACGTTATGGCCAACTGAGAAATTGAGGCAAGCAACTTACGCTACCAGTGGATCCTCCGGCCTGTTGACAAAGACACACAAAATGACTGGACAGACACACAGGCACAGATGGTTAGGCAAGGTGATACACAGGCAGAAGAAGTCCTAGACGGAGTCACAGGTCACCCGACGTTATACGTAGATAACTCAGATTTCACTGAGAATACACAGCTGGTATTCTAAACAGCTTAGAACAGTTCCAGTTAATCAAACACTTCCAAAGTGTTCCCAAAACAGTCCTCCTCTTCCGATAACTAGGCTCTTTTTCGTTGACAGTCTGATCAGTACGACCCACAGACAAAGTCACTAACTGGCACCTTGACACAACCCAGATCTGTTGATTCTGGCTACATAAGCGATATGAAAATGTTTTCTGCTCCTATCAAAATATACAGTGCATGGGGTTTTATACGATTAGCTTAGAATCTTCTAGAACATAGTCGTTTTAATTATAATTCATTTCCTACACCGTTCGCGATTAGAGCACGCATTTCACACATAGAATATCGCATGGCAGCACTCAATCTTCCCAATAACAAAATAGCCAACTATGCTGTTTTCTAACATAGTGCGTTCTGCACGGGCGCAATACATTCGCTACTTCTATTAATTATAAACTTAATTAATTTATTCTGATGCTCTCCCCTTGACTACCGTAACTTCTAACCTCTATGTACAGGCTGATGATTAAACTATATACATAGGCGCACGACTGCAAACTGCGTAGCGTGACACAGACATACTATCCTTCGCGTTTCAACGTAACATAACCCCCCACTCAAGAAGAAATTTACCCAATTTCTTTCAACAACGTTGGAACGTAATGCACAAACAAAGTCCAGAATTAAAACTTATTTCAGACTGTCTGAATACTGTCAATGTTCTCAGTTTATGTACACAGAGTAAACGGTTTTCATCTTCAAGTCTGTCTGGATATTGCCAATGTTCTCAGTTCATCCACACACAGTCCATGTTCTTTACTCACACACTCTGCTGAGAAAGTCCGCACCAACATTGTCTGATCCTTTAATAGATTCTACTCGCATGTTAAAGTTCTGCAAGTACATAGCCCATCTCATGATGCGACTGTTCACAAACTTGGCAGAGTTCAAGTAGGTTAGCAGCTTGTGATCAGTCTGTAGCACGAACTTCACTCCTTGAAGGTACAGTTCGAATTTCCGGATTCTCCATATGATGGCGAGGCACTCTTTCTCCATGGTCGAATAATGTTTCTCAACCCTCGACAGTTTTTTGCTGGTGTAACTGACCGGAAATAGTTTCCCTTCGTGTTCTTGCATAAGTATGGCGCCGATGCCTTCGTCCGCTGCGTCTGTTCTTAAGACGAATTCCTTGGAACTGTCGGGCAGTCGTAGCACCGGATCCTTCGAAAGGAGGTCGCGCACAGTCTGGTATGCCTTCTCCTGAGACGGTCCCCACTGCACTTGGTTAGGACAGCCTTTCCGCACCAGGTCCGACAAAGGTGCTGTGATGGCTGAGTAGTTCGGTACGAACTCTCTATAATACCCAGCCAATCCCAGGAAAGATCGTACTTGCTTTTTCGTTTGGGGACGTGGAGCGCTCAGAATCTTGGTGACATTTTCTAGCAGAAGCCCCTTTTGTCCTTCTTTCAGCGAATGGCCGATAAAGTCGACGTTGTCAGTCCCCAGAATGCACTTACTGGGTCTCACGGTCAGGTTAGCTTCTGTTAGACGGTGAAACAGCTCCCTCAAGGTCTGCAGATGCTCTTCCCAGGTGTGGGTGTGGACTAGCAGGTCGTCCCAGTAACACACGACGTTGTCCATCCCTTTGAGCATCTTCCTCATTCCTCTCTTCAGGGTAGCTCCGCTGTTGACCATGCCAAAGGGCATCCTTAGGCACTCGTACGTCCCATCAGGAGTTATAAAAGCAGTCTTTGGTATATCCTGTTGACGCACGGAGGACTTGCCAATAACCCTTGCTGAGGTCAATCTTTGAGAAGATTTTACTCCCCGATAGTTGGCGGAAGAGGTCTGCTGCAGTAGGCATCGGCTCGGGATCGAAGACGGTGATCTTATTAACCTTCCTGTAGTCGATGCATACTCTGTTGCTCCCATCCTTCTTCTTCACGACCACGACAGGGGACGCGTAGGGGGAACTGGACTCCCTGATGATGCCCATCTTCAGCATCTCATCGATGTCTTTCTTCAAGGATTCACGGGCCTTGAAAGGGATCGGGAAGGGTTATAATCGAACGGGAATATTTGAAGTGAGGTGGACTTCATGTTCGACCAAAGTCGTAGAGCCTGGGACATCGCTGAAGCTATGGGGGAACTCACCCATAAGGTCCTTGAGCTCCATCTTTTGACCTTCCGTCAAGCGTGGTCATAGCTTAACATCATTGATGCCTTCTTTGCTATGGAAGTCTCCCAGTTCCAACAGTTCCTCGCTGTCAAAGCTGTCGTCGATCTCAGCTGCTGTTGCTGCGTGTACAGTCTCTGATGGCCTTTCCACGTACAGCTTAAGGAGGTTGGCGTGGTATATCTTGGAATGCTGGCCGACCTTCACCTTGTAGTCGTTGATTCCCACCACGGTCTCCACTTCGTACGGGCCTTTCCACTGCATCAGCAACTTATTGTGATCAGTAGGTAGCAGCACCAGCACTTTGTTGCCAGGTTTAAACTTCCTGTTCACAGCCCTACGATCATAATAGTGCTTTCCACAGTCCTGGGACTTCTTCAGGTTTTCTCTGGCTATCTCGAGAGTCTGCTCCAGCTTCTCCCGTAGCTCAAACACGTACTGGTAGCTATTCTTCACCTCTGGGGTCTCTACTTCTTTCGTCCACAGTTCTTTTAGGATGTGCATCGGCCCTCGGATGGTTCTTCCGTACAGCAGCTCGAACGGAGAAAAGCCGGTGGACTCCTGCGGCACTTCTCTGTAGGCGAGCAGTGTAACGAATGGATATTTAGTGTAGGTGCATGCAATATATATATATATGACTCCTAAAGCGAATTATGCGTGCGTGCACGTTCTCTGTTTACTGACACACCCACAAACGTACGGACTCTTCCCAACACAGACAAACACCAACACCAGATATCCGTTCAACGTTCTCAAAATTTATATAAATAATCAACAATTTTATATCACACTTTCATTCTAATCCTTTCATACAATTAATCTAACAAGGTTGGGCTTATCCCAATGTTTCATAAAAACGTGACGTCGACGAGCCTGACCACTCGGGTCGGATAATCGAGACCGGCAATTTCTTGTCCTGGCCAATGCAACAAATATGCAAAGTTTCACAGTACCTTATTATCTCCGAGGATCACGGTTTCACACTATCTGGCACACGATGCCAGAGATACGTCGACAAGTGACGAGTGTCGTCGAGCGATGAATGTCGACGAGCGATGAGTGTCGACGAGCGGAGGGACTATCCTCCTGCCGCAGTCCGCTCGGAGAAAACGTCTTGGTCAAGTGTGGACATAGAGTCGATCCCCCTCCGATGCTTCTGGCGATCACCTTGTCCTCGCTTCGGACAGGACAGAGCCAATTCTGCTCCCAGGAAGGCCAGTAGCCCCAACAGGCCCTAGTCTCCAGTTGGCCACTATTTCAACATACATATAGAAACGTCAATTCTCTGACTCGGATAATGTATTTATTCTTCTTTAGTTTCACCCCATCTCACCTCCCTTTGTTCCTTGCTTCGTTCCATTCTGTTTCGTATGCGATCACCACTTTCCTTCTCCACCACTATTATTCATATCCAGGTAATGACTTCATGAATGAAAATTACTATTAACCAAACTCACGCATTTCATTCATACTTCATTATCTACTACCCTACAACTATCGCCCCACGTAATTAATAATATTATTACATCAATGAAAATTCAATATTCCATCTCAGTGGACAACAGCTCACTACCTTTCAATACAAAAATATACTTATCCGCCATTTTACAATCATGTAAAACATTATAAATACCTGTAATTTTTTACAGCACAAAATAACAATCCACTTCCAGAGAGAAATGACCACAAACCAATACACCTTGATTAGTTTCAATGCTTTCTTCCTCTTTCAGTTAACTTTCTTTTCTGTTCTTTTCTTTCAACATTTTTTCCATCCTTGGCCTACACACACACTCGACCTCACAGCTCGACACCAACAATTCGACTGACTAATTTCCCCTCTAATTCAAACTATCTCTTCATTCATTGGCTCAAGGCTTTTAGCCAATCAAAAATCATTAATTAATTTTAATTTAAAAAATACCGGAAAAATCCCGTTCTCTACACTACTTCCCCCCCCCCCCCCCCTCTACGAAAAAAAGAGACCGACCGAGGTTTCTTTTTTCAAAAAGAGCAGTCTTTTCCAAGAACAGAAGTTCTTCCGCAAAATTTACGGCACAAACTCACCAACAGCAGATCGTGACAGAAGATCAGCAAGAATGTTGCGAGATCCCGGAAGAGGTTCAATATGAAAATTGTACTCTTGCAAAGACAGAGCCCATCGCATGATTCGTGTATTCTTGAATCTACATGTCTGCATGTATGTGAGCGGTCTGTGGTCTGTCTGCAAGATGAATGCAACACCCCACAGGAAACGTGAGAACTTCGAGACAGCCCATACAATGGCAAGACACTCTCTCTCAATGGTACTGTACCTCACTTCCCTGGGCAACAACTTCCTGCTGGCGAAACAGACCGGATGCAAAACACCCTCCATCTCCTGCATCAAGACAGCACCAACACCAAACGAACTGGCATCTGTACGTAGTACAAACTGTTCCTGCAACCGTGGCAACTGCAAGACTGGTACAGTAGAAAACAAGCGTTTCACCGCAGTCAACGCCTCATCACACTCAGCTGACCACACAATGGACCTGACCTTTGAATCCTTCGTAAGATCCGAAATGGGTGCAAGCAGTGCAGAAAAATTTGGGATGTAGCATCTGTAGAATCCCAACAGCCCCAGAATCGAACGCACCTGTTTCTTGGTCGTAGGTGTAGGGATGGCCAAAATCTTCTCAATCTTCTTCCCCTCAGGCCGCAACACTCCCTCACCAACCACATGCCCAAGAAACTCAAGACTGCGAAAACCAGCAGCAATCTTCGATGGCCTAGCAGTAAGACCATACTGCTTCAGTTTCTGAAGAACTCCCCTCACATGCACCAGATGTTGCTGGAAAGCTTCACTATGCACAAGGATGTCATCAAAAAAATTCATGGCAGAAACTTCCTGGAGTTCCAACACCCTCATCATGCGAGCAAAAACAGCAGGAGCAGAAACTAATCCAAAAGGCATTCTAACCCACTGAAACAGACCCATGAGGGTGGCAAAAGCAGTCTTATGCCTATCCACAGGATTGACGACAATCTGCCAGTATCCCTTGGCTAAGTCAATGCGAGTGAAAAACACACTGGATGCAAGTCTTGTGTACAACTCGGTGACATCTGGAATAGGTACCCCTTGGGGTCATGAGCAATCTTGCCACTGTAGATTGTTCTAACCTATAAAGGGTACAGTGAAAGCCCCAGTTGAAAACCTGTCTTGCCTTTGTAGGCATTGTCACAAAGAGAGGGGTTGGGGGATGGGGGTAAGCTCTTAATCTCTCGCGCTGTATTACCTCCTTTGATAGGTTAATGGTGCGATGACATTCAAGAGATTAATGCTAGGCCAACTAAATAAATGAGGGACAGACAGGGAATAGACGAGATGGAGGGTAGGCTTACACTAGTTAAGAAATTCAAATTCAAAGGCCAGTCAGGATGAGTGCAATTCTTAACTATTTACTTTTATTAATTTGAAGTGGGGAGTCTGGGCCAAATTATTCTAACGTGAGTCATTGGCAAAGCGTCTTTCAGTAAGGAGTAGTTCGGTGATATTCTGGGTAGTCGATATCGGGGGTACTAGAGCTACTGTAGACTGATTTCATCACAGGGCGAGAGTGTATCTGTATGGTTTCAGGGTCTCTCTGATAATCTGGCGAGTGGGGATTCTCGTAGGCTAATCACTTAGCTCGGTACTGCAGAGCGGCGATTGGTCCAGGATACTCTGGGTGGCTTGTTTACCACGGTCGGTGGCGTGGGTGCGATGATGCAGGTCAGTTGGTCACGCGGTGACGCATCGATCACGAGTGATTGTCTTGTGCAGGTACAGGGCTAGAATTCGGCTTTCGTAGCTAGCCGTCTAGGAAAATGGCGAAGTCCCGAGTCACGCTTCTCATTGACCTCCTGGGTTGTCAGGGGCCTGCAGCGGGTCAGCGACTGGGAGATGATACAAGGCCGGGGTGATTCGCCCGGTACAGGAACCCGTCTGTAATGTAATACAGACTCTGTATCAGCGGGGGATCGGGATAGTGTGGATTCAGGGCCTGTGGTACAATCGCCCTTCTCAGAATTCAAATTGGTTGACCGGTCAAGGTTGAGCCAGTGCATATACCAACAGTCAAACAATGCAACTAGATTTACGGGGCCAAAGTGGAGTTTATTGGCAGCCGCTAGTATATGATACCTTCGGCGCATTAGGAGGGGGTTGGCAACAGGGCAAATATTTATACATTGGGAGCATGGTGGAAAGCAAATGTAAGGGTACAGGGCAAAGGGGTTGTAGTGGGGACTTTAATCTATGTGGAGGGGGCAGCATGGCATGGGGTATTTACACATGGGGCTAACGGAGCATACAAGCATAAATCCAAACATGTCATGGGTCATATACAAGGTAGAAAATATGTGCAAGGGATAAATACAAGTCACAGCAACACATCAAGGCAAAACTATAAACATGAACATACATATCGACAGGACGCATGAACATGGTGGGCGAACGACGGGTGATGGGTCTGCTATATGACAAAGAGTAAGTTCCCTCTCTTACCTTGGCTTAAGACGGGTGGAAGCACACGGGTACTGTCGAAGCTCAGAGGTCACTCGGTGATGGAGACGTGTCTTCGGACAGGTTGTGACTTCAAGGCTGGAAGGCTTGGGACTGACACTAAGTCAGGTTCTGTGGCAGGCTTTAACTTGATGCCCGAGGGGCGGGGCTTAAGCGAATTGGCGAGCGAGCCTGCTAGAGATGGCTGGTTAAGTGGAAATCGTCGTTGGCTGAGTGTGAGGAATGACTGTGGCTAGCCTACGTCAGAGGGTGATTGCACGCCTTGTCACAGGCATGACAAATTAACTGCGGCAACAGTTCCCCCCGTTGGAGTGCCGGGGGTTTCAGTATAAATAGTATCCCCACTTTCTGGAAATTTAGTGCTTTAAATTCCCACTGTCGCTGTCTTCCTCATTTGCTCTTTCCCATTCCCGATCTGTCCTACCACTCTGCTATACTATATTCTTCTTCGCTAGATCAATGACCTACCTTTTTTCTTGAAAACTCTTCCTGGACAAGACTCCTTGTTTGTGTATGAGGTCTGTTGGATCAGCTTGGGAATGTTGGACGCTTTCTGCCGGGTGGTCACTAGGGCTTCCTATGAATGTACTATTTAGCACTATAGGCATTTTATATGTATGTTTTTTTGTTGATGATTTATAATGATGTTTGTATTCTATTTTGTTTTTGTAATCGGGGAGTTCGCGTAGTTGAGGTCAACCCTCAGCCGTCCCTCGCGTGGGATGTCTTTATTGTAAAGTGACTGG
Organism: Oncomelania hupensis; assembly: GCA_036898135.1. Classification (NCBI taxonomy): domain Eukaryota; kingdom Metazoa; phylum Mollusca; class Gastropoda; order Littorinimorpha; family Pomatiopsidae; genus Oncomelania; species Oncomelania hupensis. The sequence continues at coordinate 43,905,958 of CM072513.1, forward strand.
CCGGTGGGGGGCATTCAATTTTCCCACTGGGGTTGTTTCAACAGATCTTTTATGCGGATCGGGGGTTGTCCGGTCCTGATTTGGCTCGGAAGAGTCCGCTGGACCTAAAGCAATAATAAATCAATCAATCAATCTGGAATAGGTTCGGCGTCAAAAAGAGTAACCTTATTCAACGCCCTATAATCAATGCAGAACCGGCACGAATGATCCTTCTTCTGCACCAAGACCACAGGCGAAGAATATGCCGAACTGGACTTCTCAATAACTCCAAGTTCCAACATCGTTTGAATTTCTCGTTCCACAACCTGACGTGAAGCAAACGGCAGATCGTAAGCCCTACGACGAACTAGAACATCCGATGTTAAATGTACATCCAAAAACAAACCCCCTACAAAAGAACCCGGTTTTGCTGTCAGAATATCAGCAAAATCAGAAAAAACAGAGCTTTCGTCAAACCTTTCAAATCTCGCCAGATAGCTGTCAATCTGGTCCTTCCCGTCGACAAACGCTGGCAATTTTGGAGCTTTGTTGTCACTGATAACTTGTGGCGCGTTCTGCTGTTGCTGGATGCGCGACAACTCTAGCTGGTACTGATGCTCGCCTTCAAGACGCTTCAGCTCAAACTCTCTTTCTTCTCGGCGTTGCTGCTCCTCTATTTCTCTTTCTTCACGACGTCGTTGCTCTTCTTTTTCTTGCCGCTGCTGTTCAATTTATAGACGCTTCTGTTCTAATTCTATTTCTTCTTGACGACGCTGTTCTTCTAATTCTAGACGCTGCAGTTCAATCTGAGACTTGACATACTCCGTCAGCTGCTTGCCTTTTAGATTCAGTTCAAGTCCTTTCTGCCAGAAGTCAGCCATCTTGATGCTTTTCTGGAAAGTTCTTGACTGTTCTGTACCTTTCTAGAATGTTCTAGAACAGCACGCTTTCTGCAGTAGCGCTGATGCTTGTTACTAGTCGCCTTCGCTGACGCAGGCCCTTCTGTCCTCGTCGTATGCGACGCTGCACCGCGCTGGTGTTGATGTACACGCTCCTGTGCTGAAGTAGACGCGACGTCCGCTCGCCGCTCTCTGTAATACTGGCGATGTAGCTCCGAGACTGTCCCTCGACGTAGTCTTGCGGCTGCTACGTAGTCCCGATCTGTTGTTCGCTCACGAAGCAACTCTTCGGCGACTACACGCCCTTGCAGTCAACCCGAACCTATCGGTGATGTAGTCCCAGTGTGTTGGCCCCTCCCGACGCAACGTTGGCGGCTACCCTCGATGACTGCCTCTCGTAACGTTGACTCGCTTGTTGTAGCAGTTGAACCCTTGGCTATGACGTGGATCGACGACTTGGCCCCCAAAAATGTTACACTCCGTTTGATGGTGGTGTTTTCAATCAGTAGTAGATTCAGTTCCAATGCGTGAATGCTCCTGATGAGTGTAAGCTCGGATTCGATTATCCACGTAACCCGTTCAATCAGCATACAAGTCACTGAGTCTTCGTATGAAATTTCCACTTTTATTCAGCACACATCAACATCTGCATACAATTCTCAACTCAACTCCCAACAACACACAGAGCATCGAATATATAGTTTTTCTCTAGTCCAGAACACGGTGGAACGATCGAGTATGACGCAATTTAGCAATCGCTTTAGACTTCGTCATCACTGTCTTACGTCTTACATCTTTCCTTTCTGTCCAAGCATGTTCTCAAAATTTCTACGCCCTCTCGCGAAGCTTCTATTGACAGTAAACAGGCAAATCTAGAGAATTCTCCAATAATATCGACCAACTAAAATTATCAACGTTATACAAAGCTTCCTCTAACCACAACGCAAACTCAAATCAAAGGTAAATAAACTCTATTATTGAATACTTTGCAAATCGAAACGATTAGATCTATCGTGCGCGTTTCAGACATACTATCCTTCGCGTTTCAACGTAACGGTGCTGCCCTCTGGTGGCTCCGTGCTGCCTCTGCCGTCTCTTGTTGGCTCGGTGCTGCCTCTGCCATCTCCTGTTGGTTCTGTGCTGCCTCTGCCATCTCCTGTTGGCTCCATGCTGCCTCTATCATCTCCTGGTGGCTCCGTGCTGCCTGTGCCATCTCCTGGTGGCTCTGTGCTGCCTCTGCCGTCTCCTGATGACTTCGTGCTGACTCTGCCGTCTCCTGGTGGCTCCGTGCTGCCTCTGCCGTCTCCTGGTGGCTCCATGCTGCCCTCTGGTGGCTCTGTGCTGCCGCTGCCATCTCATGGTGGCTCTGTGCTGCCTTTGTTAAATCCGAAATCTTCCTCTGGACCCTGTGATGATTTCCTTCTAATGAACGGTAAAGGTAATACGCCAGGGGATCATCCCCTACCATTTAGTACATCTGACTTACCAGATGTCTTTTCAGGTGTTGTGAACATTGACACAGCTCTGAACATGACGCAAATGGCATGTGACAGTAGCACTGGACCTAAAGACACAAAACTTCAATGCTCAGTCAGTGCAAAGTGCCCAGCAGTGTCTAAAGAGAATAGCAATAATTAATTTTATTCGTGACAATGATACTGACTTGATGTTCCTTACAGAGACATGGCTGCGTGCCCATGGCGAGGAATTTCAGTGTAAAGAACTGTGCCCTGAGGGCTATGTTGTTCAGTCTTTAGCTCGCGCTACCCGTGGAGGTGGCATCGTTGTTGTGTACCGTTGTTGTCTGCAGCGTTACATTGCTTTTGTTTCAACATTTGATTTTGAGCATACTCCAGTGGAAATTTTACACATGCGTGTATCCTTTCCTCAGCATTGTGTTCAAGCTCTTTGCGTGTAACGTCTCCCCCCAAATAAAAAAAAAACTGACTGAGAAACTTTTTGTAGACCAAATTCCTGACTTCTTAGAGTACTGCAATCAGCTCGGTGGAACTCTCCTAATACTAGGAGACCTAAATGTACATTATGACACTCCAATTAAAGCCTTGCACGCAAAAGTCATTGACATTTTTTAACAGTTTGGCCTGGTACCGGCAGTTACTGAACCCACACATGCGCGTAGACACACTCTTGATGTGGCTGTTCACCGTCAGGGTGACAACGTCATCCACGCTGTAAAAGTGACTCAAGTGCTGACTTCTGACCATCCCACCGTCCTGTGTTCCCTTAACATTCCTCTGCCTAAAGTTGTCCCAGAATACATTCAAGTCCGTAACCTAAGGGCTATTGACTTTGAGAAATTTAAAGCAGATTTATGCGAAATCTGTTACGTTGGAGACGCGCACGGTAGATCTGATCGTTTTGTTGTGCAAAGCATGTAATAACAGAGTCTATTTACCTTTGATTTGATTTTGCATTGTAGTTGGAAGAAGCTTGATATCATGTTGATAATTTTTGTTGGTCGATATTATTGGAGAATTTTCTAGGGTTACTATCGATCCAAGCGTGTAGATAAATCTACGAGATGCTTCTAATCTAAATAAAGTTAAATGACGTAAGACAGTGCATAGTTCTGATGACGAATTTTATTTTGATTGGCTGTAATTGCGTCACGTTGGAATGTTCGAATTTTCTTTAGAGTATAGAGAGACTATATAAGTACCGCACTGTTTAAAAGTTGAAAGAAGTTGAAACGGTGAAAGTGAAAAAAGCGATTGAGCGATTGTATGCAGTTGTTGATGTACGCTGAATAAAGTTGGAAAACTTCATACGACGTCGCCTGCCTTGTTGCTGAGTGAACAGGTTGCGTGGATAAACGAATATGAGTTACACTTATCAGGATTCAAGCATCAGGGCTGAATCAACTACTGATAAAAAAAAACAACAACAGTGTAATATTTTTTTTGGGGGGAGGGGGGGGGGGCCAAACCGCGATCTATGCCATAGCCAAGGGTTCAACTGCTAAAACAAGCGAGTCAACGTTACGAGAGGCAGTCATCGAGGGTAGCCGCCAACGAGTTGCGTCGGGAGGGACCAACATACTGGCACTACATCCCCAATAGATTCGGGTTGACTGCAAGGGCATGTAGTCGCCGAAGAGTTGCTTCGTCTCGGAGCTACATCGCCAGTTTTACAGAGAGCGACGAGCGGACGTCGCGTCTACTTCAGCACAGGAGCGTATATATCAACACCAGCGGTGCAGCGTCGCATACGACGAGGACAGAGGGGCCTGCGTCAGCGAAGGCGACTACAGACAAGCATCAGCGCTACTGCAGAAAGCGTGCTGTTTTAGAATAGTCTAGAAAGGTGCAGCACAGTCAAGAACTTTCCAGAAAAGTATCAAGATGGCTGACTTCTGGCAGAAATGACTTGAACTGAATCTAAATGGCAAGCAGCTGACGGAGTACGTCGTCTCAGGAGAGAATACAAGAAAGAGTACTTGAAGAGCAACGTCGGCGTGAAGAAATAGAAAGAGAAGAATATCGTCTAGAAAGAGAAGAACAGCGTCGCCGAGAAGAAAGAGAACTCGAAGCGTAGCGTCGCCAAGAAGAAAGAAAACTCGAAGTGCAGCGTTGCCAAGAAGAAAGAGAGCTCGAAGCGCAGCGTTGCTAGAAGAGAGTTCGAGCTGAAGCGTCTTGAAGCTGAGCGTCAGTTCCAGCTAGAAATGGCGCGCATCCCGCAACAGCAAAATGCGCCACACGTTATCAGCGACCGCAAGGCTCCAAACTTGCCAGCGTTCGTCGACGGGATCATTCGAAGGACCAGATTGACAGTTATCTGGTGAGATTCGAAAGATTCGCTAAAAGCTCTAACTGGCAACCTCAAGACTGGGCAATTCAACTCAGTGCACTTCTGACGGGGCAAGCACTCTAAGTTTACACCAGACTGTCGAACGATGACGCAAAGAACTACGACGTCTTGAAAGAGGCCCTATTGCATTGCTACAGCTATACAGAGAAGGGCTACCGTAAACGCTTCCGTGAATGCCGGCCTTTGTCAGACACCAAAGCAATTTGTGGAACGCCTGTCGTCATACTTACAAAAGTGGGTGGAATTATCAGGCGAAGGGAAGTCTTACGACAGTCTCCATTACCTGATCGTGAAGGAGCAATTTCTCAATACCTGTCACAAAGACCTGGCGACCCACTTAGAATTACAAAAGCTGCAAACGCTTAAAGATGTGACTGAGGCTGCTGAGAGATATCTTATCGCTCACGGGAAGACACTGGGGCCACCCAAGGCGACGAAACATTTTCAGAAGACTGGAAACCATGGGAATCAGATCCAGGGGAGTCAGACGAGCCAGAGACAGAGAGGGACTCCACGCCACCTTCCAGGGAAGGGCATTCAAGAGGCTGTCTCATCTGCAACGCTACAGACCACAGAGCTGCTAACTGTCCTCAAAACAAAAGTAGCGGACAGCAGAGCAATACGGACAACGCAGCGGCGGGCAACCGACAGAGACGTTTATTCAATCGAGGGGAAACCAGTAGCTCTGACAATCAAGTGTGCGTCATTCTTCCGAGTGAGACCGAGCGCACAGCTACTCCTGCGGACGTGCAAGAGTGCATGACCGATGGCCAACTTCTCCTTGCCAACTGGAAATCCATCCCCGTCGTCGCCAGCGCAGCTGTGACCGTCCAGAACATGCCTGTTTTCAAGGGACGCGTCGGAAATCATGAAGTGACTGTCCTTAGAGACTCAGGCTGCAGTGGGGTCATCGTCAGAGAAGATCTAATCGCTAAAGAACAGTTCACTGGCGATTCAAAATGGACACTTATGGCCGACAGCAAATGTGTGAAAGCGCCAGTTGCAAAGATTCAAGTCAGCACCCCTTTCTACATCGGAGAAGTAGAAGCGGTTTGCCTAAAGAAGCCGCTATATTTTGATGATCGGGAATATCGACGGCGCGAGACGACCCGACGCGACGACCCCGATCCAGAGTGAATTCCTGCTTCAACCCAACACGTTGAGGTTGCGGAGGAGGATCCATTGCCATTTCCCGATGGAGACTTTACAGAGCTGCTACGGGACAATATGGCTACTCCGGCTCAGCCCTGCCGACCAGAGATCGTCGGTGCTGTCACTACTAGGGCCCAGGCAAAGAGAGACAAGACGTCTACGTATGGAAGTGGCCATAGAAAGCTGTGTGGAGGCTATCGTATGTGGTGTCCTCTTCACTTTCATTAATGTTCAAATTTACAAAGATGTCGTTGGCAGCCTCGCCCATCGTGTATAGCAATACATTAACTTGTTGGTCCCTGGGTTTTGCTGCGAGCCCTGAGCCGTTGCATAAGCGCTCGAACCGCTGACGCCATTTTGGCCAACTTGCTGGTGTCCCGTCAAATGGCTTTGGTGGTGGACTACCATTATGTGCTTCTGGTTTTCCATTTTCTGCTTCTCCAAACCACCGCTGCCACCATGTAATATTGGCTTGTTTGGGGTGAGTGAGAGAAGCGAGAGTGCAGTTATGGAGATAGAGCACGTGTCAGAGCGAAATCCTTTATTAATCTTCAACAGGAAGTGACCCGCGTTATTTCCCTTGCTAGGGGGTTGCTAAAGGGTTGTTTTTCTTGGGTCGTCTGCTAGCATGCATGCGATATTACCACATTTAACAAGGCTAGGTTTATTTACATCTTATATCATATTTAAATGTTAGCAGATTAGTCTGATTTTGCTAAGTTTTGTGCGGTCCTGATTCGGCTCTTGGAAGTCCGCAGGACCCTATAAACATTGAATTAATATCTATCTTTCACTGGGCGAAAGTCTTCTACACAGAAGTCACCGGCCAGAATGGAGGAACCTCACGTTACTATAGCATAGGTTCAATGACCACGTGCTCTGGGCCAAGGCAAGCCACACTGTACTCGCAGATATCGGCTGATGAAAAAAAAACACTCACTCCATACCGGATCGATCGTCGCCCGGGTCACCAAGGACCGCGCCTTCCGTTGGCCACCAGGACGGAGGTGATAAGTGGATTACTGATGGACAACTTAGCAAGATCCGCACGAGAGAACATCGTCAGAGGAACCCGCATGGAATGTCAGGACCATAACTGAAGAGGGAAAATTAAAAGAACTGGCCCACGAGCTGGACCACTATCGATGGAACATTTTAGGTATCAACGAACTGCGCTGGAAATGTCTATGTGAAACAATGACCGACAAAGGCTATAAGCTTTATTTTAGCGTGAGAGATGTCAAGCACGAACACCGCGTACGATTCTTGGTCCACAAAGATTTTCTAGCCACTGTCATGGGTTGTTACTCAGTCTCCAGTAGACTCATTACCATCCGTCTGAAAGCAATCCCTTTCAACATTACCATCATCCAGGCCTATGCCCCAACATCAGACTATGACGACAGCGAAGTCGAGGATTTCTATGAACATCTGCAGGCTGTCATTGATAAAGTGCCGAGGAAGGACATAGTCATTGTTACGTTGCAACGCGAATGGTAGTACGTCGGAAGCGCGCACGATAGATCTAATCGTTTCGTTTTGCAAAGTATTCAATGATGGAGTTTATTTACCTTTGATTTGAGTTTGCATTGTTGTTAGGAGAGGCTTTGCATAACGTTGATAATTTTTGTTGGTCGATATTGTTGTAGAATTCTCTGGACCCGCTTGTTTACTATCGATCGAAGTTTCTGGATAAATATCGAAGCATGGCGGAAGGAGAAGAAATATGTATGACGTAAGTCAGTGATGACGATCTTTTATTTGATTGGCTGTAGTGCGTCATTTTAGTCTACTGGGTTCGAAATTGTTCCGGAAGAGAGAGAGAGAGAGGTTATAAAATTGTGTGCCGCACTGTTGTTGAATTATTGTTGTTGATAGTAAGTTGGAAAGTAAATTTGAGAGTGGAAAGGCGATTGAGCGATTGTAGTTGTTGATGTATGCTGAATAAAAGTGGAAAACTTCATACATCGACTTTGTGACTTGTATGCTGCTTGAGCAGGCTGCGTGAATAAACGAATCTGAGTTACACCTTATCAGGAATTCAGCATTGGGGCTGAATCGGATACTGATAAAGAAAAACACCAACATCGAAAGGAGTGTAACATTTTGGGGGTCAAGCCGCGATTCACGCCATAGCCAAGGGTTCAACTGCTACAACAAGCGAGTCAACGTTACGAGAGGCAGTCATCGAGGGTAGCCGCCAACGAGTTGCGTCGAGAGGGGCCAACATACTGGGACTACATCCGATAGATTCGGGTTGACTGCAAGGGCGTGTAGTCGCTGAGAGTTGCTTCGTGAGCGAACAACAGATCGGGACTAAGTGGCTGCCGCAGGACTACGTCGAGGGACAGTCTTGGAGCTACATCGCCAGTTTTACAGAGAGCGGCGAGCGGACGTCGCGTCTACTTCAGCACAGGAGCGTATACATCAACACCAGCGTGGTGCAGCGTCGCATACGACGAGGACAGCGGGGCCTGCGTCAACGAAGGTGACTAGTGACAAGCATCAGCGCTTCTGCAGAAAGCGTGCTGTTCTAGAACAGTCTAGAAAGGTACAGCACAGTCAAGAACTTTCCAGAAAAAAAGAACTCTACAGTCAAGAACTTTCTAGAAAAAGAACTTTCCAGAAAAGAACTTTCCAGAAGCATCAAGATGGCTGACTTCTGGCAGAAAGGGATGCAACTGAATCTAAAAGGCAAACAGCTGACGGAGTATGTCAAGTCTCAGGAGAGAATACAAGAAAGAGAAGAACAACGTCAGCGTGAAGAAAGAGAAGATGAGCGACGGCGTGAAGAAAGAGAAATAGAGGAGCAGCGACGTCGTGAAGACAGAGAATCAGAGGAGCAGCGACGCCGTGAAGAAAGAGAGTTCGAGCTGAAGCGTCTTGAAGGCAAGCGTCAATACCAGCTAGAGTTGTCGCGTATCCAGAACAATCAGCATGCGCCACAAGTCACCAACGACCATACGGCTCCAAAATTGCCAGCTTTCGTCGACGGGAAGGACCAGATCGACAGCTATCTGGCGAGATTCGAAAGGTTCGCCGAAAGCTCCAATTGGCAACCTCGAGACTGGGCGATTCGACTAAGTGCACTTCTGACAGGGCAAGCGCTCTAAGTTTACACCAGACTGTCGAACGATGACGCCAAAAACTACGACGTCTTGAAAGATGCCCTATTACAGTGCTACAACTTTACAGAGAAGGGCTACCGTAAACGCTTCCGTGAATGCCGGCCTAAGTCAGACGAGACGCCAAAGCAGTTTGTGGAGCGCCTGTCGTCATATCTACACAAGTGGGTGGAGTTATCAGGCGAAAGGAAGTCTTACGACAGTCTCCATGACCTGATCGTGAAGGAACAATTTCTCAATGCCTGTCACAAGGACCTAGCGACCCACTTAGAAGAACAAAAGCTGCAGACGCTTAAAGATGTGACTGAGGCTGCTGAAAGATATCTTATCGCTCATGGGAAAACCCTGGGGCCACCCAGCGCGACGAAACATTTTCAGAAGACTGCAAACCATGGGAACCAGATCCAAGGGAGCCAGACGAGCCAGAGACAGACGGATTCCACGCCTCCTTCCAGGGAAGGGCATTCAAGAGGCTGTTTCACCTGCAACGCTACAGACCACAGGGCGGCTAATTGTCCTCAAAACAAAAGTAGCGGACAGCGGAGCAGTACGGACAACGCAGCGGCGGGCAACCGGCAGAGGCGGTTCTCCAATCAACGGCAAACCAGTAGATCTGACCATCAGGTGTGCGGCGGGAGCGTCATTCTTCCGAGTGAGACCGAGCGCACAGCTACCCCTGCGGACGTGCAAGAGTGCATGACCGATGGCCAACTTCTCCTTGCCAACGGAAAATCCATCCCCGTCGTCGCCAGCGCAGCTGTGACCGTCCAGAACATGCCTGTTTCAAAGGGACGCGTCGGAAATCATGAAGTGACTGTCTTAAGAGACTCTGGCTGTAGTGGGGTCATCGTCAGAGAAGACCTAATCGCTAAAGAACAGTTCACTGGCGATTCAAAATGGACACTTATGGCCGACAGCAAATGTTTGAAAGCGCCAGTTGAGAAGATTCATGTCAACACCCCTTTCTACATAGGCGAAGTCGAAGCGGTTTGCCTGAAGAAGCCGCTGTATGATTTGATGATCGGGAATATCGACGGCGCGAGACGACCCGACGACCCCGATCCAGAGTGGAGTCCTGCCTCAACCCAACGCGTCGAAGTTGTGGAGGAGGATCCATTGCCGTTTCCCGATGGAGACCTTACAGAGCTGCTACGGGACAATGTGGTTACTCCGGCTCAGCCCTGCCGACCAGAGATCGTCAGTGCTGTTACTACCAGGGCCCAGGCCAAGAGAGACAAGATGTCTACGCCACTGAAGGTCGCCGACAACTCCAAAGCTGCCATCGTGGACAGAGATAAGCTGATCCAGCTCCAGGAAGCTGATAGCACTTTAAACAAGTACAGGAACCGCCAAGACCACGTGACCAAAGGCAGTGGTACGGTCTATTTTGAGGTGAAGGCCAAGATCCTGTACCGAATCTTCCAGCACCCGAGGGTCAACGGAGGGAAACCACTACGTCAAGTCTTGGTACCGTTACCCCTAAGGCGCCAGGTGATGGAAGTAGCGCATGACTCAATCATGGGAGGTCACCTGGGTATCAAGAAGACGTCGGATAGAATCCAGGCGGTATTCTACTGGCCAGGACTTCATGCGGACGTCAGCCGTTTCTGCCGATCGTGTGACATTTGCCAGAAGACCATACCTCGAGGAAGGGTCCCGAAAGTGCCTATGCAGAGGATGCCTCTGATCGACCGACCTTTCAAGAGGGTGGCCTTAGACTTAATCGGCGAAATAAGACCTCCGAGTGAAGAAGGTCATCGGTGGGTACTGACTTTAGTGGACTATGCGACTCGGTACCCAGAAGCAGTGCCTCTGAAGAAGATTGACACTGAAACTGTTGCAGAGGCGCTAGTGGACATGTTCAGTAGACTTGGAGTGCCTGAAGAGATCCTGACAGACCTCGGGACGCAGTTCGTCTCTGACTGCATGAAGGAGGTCAACAGACTGCTGAGCATCCGGCATTTGACTACGACACCCTACCATCCGATGTGCAACGGGCTTGTCGAGAAGTTCAATGCTACGCTGAAGTCCACCCTGAAGAAACTGTGCAGCGAGCAGCCCAGACAATGGCATCGCTATATCAACGCCTTACTTTTCGCCTACAGAGAAGTACCGCAGGAGTCCACCGGCTTCTCTCCGTTCGAGCTGCTGTACGGAAGAACCATCCGAGGGCCGATGCACATCCTAAAAGAACTGTAGACGAAAGAAGTAGACACCCCAGAGGTGAAGAACAGCTACCAGTACGTGTTTGAGCTACGGGAGAAGCTGGAGCAGACTCTCGAGATAGCCAGAGAAAACCTGAAGAAGTCCCAAGACTGTGGAAAGCACTACTACGATCGTAGGGCTGTGAACAGGAAGTTCAAACCTGGCAACAAAGTGCTGGTGCTGCTACCTACCGATCATAATAAGTTGCTGATGCAGTGGAAAGGCCCGTACGAAGTGGAGACCGTGGTGGGGATCAACGACTACAAGGTGAAGGTCGGTCAGCATTCCAAGATATACCACGCCAACCTCCTTAAGCTGTACGTGGAAAGGCCATCAGAGACTGTGCACGCAGCCACAGCAGCTATGACCGACAACAGCTTTGACAGCGAAGAACTGTTGGAACTGGGAGACTTCCACAGCAAAGAAGGCATCGATGATGTTAAGCTAGGACCAAGCTTGGCGGAAGGTCAAAAGATGGAGCTCAAGGACCTTATGGGCGAGTTTCCCCACAACTTCAGCGATGTCCCTGGCTCTACAACTTTGGTCGAACACGAAGTCCACCTCACTTCAAATATACCCGTTCGATCGAAGCCCTTCCCGATCCCTTTCAAGGCCCGCGAATCCTTGAAGAAAGACATCGATGAGATGCTGAAGATGGGCATCATCAGGGAGTCCAGTTCCCCCTACGCGTCCCCTGTCGTGGTCGTGAAGAAGAAGGACGGGAGCAACAGAGTATGCATCGACTACAGGAAGGTCAATAAGATCACCATCTTCGACCCTGAGCCGATGCCTACCGCAGCAGACCTCTTCCGCCAATTATCGGGGAGTAGAATCTTCTCAAAGATTGACCTCAGCAAGGGTTATTGGCAAGTCCCCGTGCGTCAACAGGACATACCAAAGACTGCTTTCATAACTCCTGATGGGACGTACGAGTGCCTAAGGATGCCCTTTGGCATGGTCAACAGCGGAGCTACCCTAAAGAGAGGAATGAGGAAGATGCTTAATGGGATGGACAACGTCGTGTGTTACTGGGACGACCTGCTGGTCCACACTCGCACCTGGGAAGAGCATCTGCAGACCTTGAGGGAGCTGTTTCACCGTCTCACAGAAGCCAACCTGACCGTGAGACCCAGTAAGTGCATTCTGGGGACTGACAACGTAGACTTTATCGGCCATTCGCTGAAAGAAGGACAAAAGGGGCTTCTACTAGAAAACGTCACCAAGATTCTGAACGCTCCACGTCCCCAAACCAAGAAGCAGGTGCGATCTTTCCTGGGGTTGGCTGGATATTACAGGGAGTTTGTACCAAACTACTCCGCCATCACAGCACCCTTGTCGGACCTGGTGCGGAAAGGCTGTCCAAACCAAGTGCAGTGGGGACCGTCTCAGGAGAAGGCATACCAGACTGTGTGCGACCTCCTTTCGAAGGATCCGGTGCTATGACTGCCTGACACTTCCAAAGAATTCGTCTTAAGAACAGACGCAGCGGACGAAGGCATCGGCGCCATAGGCCTACTGATGCAAGAACACGAAGGGAAACTATTTCCGGTCAGTTACGCCAGCAAGAAGCTGTCCAGGGCTGAGAAAAATTACTCGACCATGGAGAAAGAGTGCCTTGCCATCATATGGGGAATCCGGAAGTTCGAACTGTACCTTCAAGGAGTGAAGTTCGTGTTACAGACTGATCACAAGCCGCTAACTTACTTGAACTCTGCCAAGTTTGTGAACAGTCGAATCATGAGATGAGCTATGTACTTGCAGAACTTTAACATGCGAGTAGAATCTATCAAAGGATCAGACAATGTTGGTGCGGACTTCCTCAGCAGAGTGTGTGAGTAAAGAACATTGACTGTGTGGATGAACTGTGAACATTGACAATATCCAGATAGACTTGCGGATGGAAGAACATTGACTCTGTGTGAATGAGCTGAGAACATTGACAGTGTTCAGACAGTCTGAAATAAGTTTTAATTCTGAACTTTGTTTGTGCATTACGTTTCAACGTTGTTGAAAGAAATTGGGTAAATTTCTTCTTGAGTGGGGGGTTAATTATGTTACGTTGAAACGCGAATGGTAGTACGTCGGAAGCGCGCACGATAGATCTAATCGTTTTGTTTTGCAAAGTATTCAATGATGGAGTTTATTTACCTTTGATTTGAGTTTGCATTGTTGTTAGGAGAGGCTTTGTATAACGTTGATAATTTTTGTTGGTCGATATTGTTGTAGAATTCTCTGGACCCGCTTGTTTACTATCGATCGAAGTTTCGGGATAAATATCGAAGTATGGCGGAAGGAGAAGAAATATGTATGACGTAAGTCAGTGATGACGATCTTTTATTTGATTGGCTGTAGTGCGTCATTTTAGTCTACTGGGTTCGAAGAGAGAGAGAGGTTATAAAATTGTGTGCCGCACTGTTGTTGAATTATTGTTGTTGATAGTAAGTTGGAAAGTAAATTTGAGAGTGGAAAGGCGATTGATGCAGTTGTTGATGTATGCTGAATAAAAGTGGAAAACTTCATACGTCGACTTTGTGACTTGTATGCTGCTTGAGCAGGCTGCGTGAATAAACGAATCTGAGTTACACCTTATCAGGAATTCAGCATTGGGGCTGAATCGGATACTGATAAAGAAAAACACCAACATCGAAAGGAGTGTAACAGTCATAGTGCAAGGCGACCGGAATGCCAAGGTTGGCCAGGGTGCGTCCCACAATTGGGAACACACATGTGAGCCCTACTGCAACAACGAGACAAATGACAGAGATCTGAGACTCTTGGAGTTTGCCAGATACAACTTTCTAATACTCGCAAACACGCTTGGTCCCCACAAAAATTCCAAACGATGGACATGGCACAGTCCCAGTGGGGAGCATCACAACCAGATTGACTACATCATGGTCAAAAACGCTTCAGATCAAGCATCAACATTGGCAGGACACGGACTTTTCCAGGCGCAAACATCGGAAGTGACCACTGCATGTCTCGTTTTTTGTCTTTCCGGCTCCACTTGAAGAGAGTAAACAAAGCAAAGTGCATTATTTGAAGTTCGACCTGGAAAAACGGCAAGACCCGGAGGAGGCAGAAATATTCCAAGCCACAATTGGAGGGAAATTTGCTCCACTGTTCATTTTGGGAGCTGGTGAAGTAGATGTCATCACCATGACCACCACCTTCAATTCAGCTTTGACAGATGCCACCCAAAAAGAAACCATCCTGCAAAGCACGGTGCAAGGAGGCAGAAGAAGAGGGAGACCGAAAAAGAGGTGGGAGGACCACATTCGAGAATGGACTGGCTTAACATTGAGCGAAGCCATGAGAACAGAGAAAGATGGAGTAGCCTACGCTAGTTAAACGATCATCTGTGGTGCCCTAACGACTTTCGAATTACGGGATAGGATAGGATAGTATTACAGGCCTCAATTACATACTATACATATATAAATATAGTATGTAATTGAGGCCTACGAGTTTACAAAGACGAAAGAAGAGCTGAGCCACAAACTACGCCATAAAAGTGGCTTGTAAACCTTATATAGGAGTTTTCCGTCCGGTATACCCAGTCTTCTTCAAGCAGGAGGAGAAGCGATGATTGATGCACTCACCATTACCTGTAACAAGATCTGCCAGAGTGGGGAGTGGCCTACACCATGTACCCAGTCGCTTGTCATCACTCTTCAAAAAAAAGGTAACCTTCAGGAGTGTGAAAATTACCGCACCATCAGCCTCATCAACCATCCCAGCAAGGTCCTCCTGAAAATAATACTCAACAGGTTGAAACCCCAAGCAGAACAAATCATAGCTGAAGAACAAGCAGGATTCATGGCAGGGCGAAGTACCACTGAACAGATTTTCAACCTCATAATAATCTGTGAGAAATACCTACAGCACCAACAACATCTATATCATGTGTTTGTAGACTTCAAGAAGGCGTTTGACTGAGGCTGGCATGCAGCACTCTGGGCAACCATGAGAGTGTACAACATCGGCCCGAAAATTATCGAAGACATCAAAAACCTGTATGACAAGGCTACGAGTGCAGTCCTCCATAAGAGCGCCATCGAAAACTGGTTCAGAAAAACCATCTGTGTGCGTCAAGGATGCCTACTCTCTCCAACACTCTTCAACATCTTCCTAGAGCGCATCATGTCAGATGCCTTTGCAGATCACGAAGGCACAGTAAGCATAGGGGATAGAGCAATCTCCAACCTTCGTTTTGCGGGTGCCTTTGATGGATTGGCTGGACAGGAACAAGAACTTGAACAGCTGGTACAGAGGCTTGACACCACCTCGATCCAGAGCCATATAGGAATGGAAATAAGTGCAAAGAAGACCAAATTGATGACCAATTAACAACACCAGTGGCATAAACACGGACATCAAAGTCCAAGGCCAATACCTCAGCACAGTGCATAGTTTCAAATATTTATAGGAGCCATTATATCAGACAATGGGTCCCGACAGGAAGTCCTCTCCAGGATCGCACAAACAACTGCTTTCCTGGCAAGGTTGAAGCCCATTTGGAAAGACAGGACCATCAGTCTACATTCTAAGGTAAGACTGCTGCACTCCCTTGTCATCTTCCTATACGCTTGCGAAACATGGACCATCACAGCAGATCTACAACGAAGAATACAAAGCATGGAGATTATCGAGGTGCTACCGAAGACTTCTGGGGATTTCTTATACCCATGCAGTACATCACCAACGACGAAGTCCGACAGACCATCACACAAGCCATAATATGACCTGGTCATAGTGGTGAAGAAACGGAAACTTCGATGGTATGGCCACGTCACCAGATCATCAGGCATTGCAAAGACCATCATGCAAGGCACAGTGCAAGGAGGTAGAAGAAGAGAGAGACCGAAAAAGAGGTGGGAGGACAACATTCGAGAATGGACGGGTTTGACACTCAGCGATCAATACAACTTATGTTAATCTGATGAATAAAAATTGATACAACAACAAGACACTGAGCGATGCCATCAGGATTGCTGAGGACAGAAAAAGATGGATTACGCTCGGTAAACGATCATCGGTGGTGCCCCTACGACCTCCGAGTTATGGGATATGATAGGATATGATACCCAGTCTGGGTAGGCTATATATGGACTGTGCCTGAGCAGATTGTTAAAAAATAAAAATTAGATTGTCCCCTTGTGTCCGGGGACGGTAATCTATGTACTGAACTGAACTGAGATTGTCCCCTATTCGCATTGTGTCCGGGGACGTTAATCTATGTACTGAACTGAACAGACGAGAGAAATGTCACATTGCAACGAGAGTTATCTATCATAACAACTTCTCAGGGTTTTGTTTCCTGTTCTTTTTGTCGAATCAGAATCATCAAACTTGTTTAAAAAAAATGGCTGGAGAAATCACGGCAAGTTTGCTTCGATGTTTAGCGGACAATTTTGACACGTTTCGTTATAACGATGAAGGTATTGGGACGAATACTTCCAAGGATCAGGTGAGTTGGAAATGCCGGTACCAGCAGCATGAGTACCTACTAAGTAGTATGCTAAATTGACTTCAGTCATCACTGAATATTAATAGTATAAAACATGTAATACTATAATAGTGTAGTGACTAATGTAGTCATTGGCTTTAGTAGTGAAGGCATCTTAGGCTGTCAGCCATTTGGCCTCTAGATAGACGTGCATTTATTAGCACACGTATTACTTGTCACACTGACATGAATCAGTTGTCTAGTAATATTTTGCCTACCAGAAGGAGATGTTGGGTAAGGTATCATGTTAGACAAAAACTTCTGTAGACCATTTTTTAATGCATTTGTGCCACCAACTGTGACAACATCCCTTGACAGACTGTTCCATGTGTTAATAATTCTTTTAGTGAAAAGGTGCTTGTATAAACTTGTATGAGTATGACAGTCTTTTTTTATTAATTTATATTCATGACCTTGGTACTTGAAGAGCTTCCAATCCTACATAATTATAATTAATGATAATCGGGACCTTGTGGTTTTGAGGTCGTACTTGTTTTGAAGGACTTTAAACACTTCAGTCAGTTCTCCTCCTAGACTTTTATAATCCAGGCTCGGTAGCTGAAGGCGTCTTAACCTATCTTCATAACTGAGGTCCTTTAGCCCTAAAAGATGCATTTGCTGAAATGTCTCTGCCAATAGTTAGTAAAAGGGACAGGATTTGATTGTCTTAAGCCTTGCTGCTTATTAATTGTCCCATCTTTGCAAAGCTTTTTTGGTATCTGGCCTAACTGGCTTCAGTCATTAAATTATCAAAATCCAACATTTTATCCTGGATTACTTTTTGTTGATCAATGAGTTTCTTGAAACTATTCAAACTAGTGGCTACTTTAACAAAGTACGGCAAATTATTCCATAAAGGTGCAACACTTGTTGCTAAAACTTTACTAAAAGTGTATAAATCGTGTGTTAGTATGACAGAGTTTGTTATGGCAAATTTAGAAACTCAGCAAAAGGTACATTTTTAATTTCCGAAATACTTCTTGCTGCTCTAATTGAACATGCTTAATTAAGCCAATAGCAACAGATGGTCTCTTTAAATGAGGATATCAAATTATGTTTTCATATTTAAGATGGGGTCTAATCAAAACTTTATATAATTGTAAGAACACACATTCATCCATAACAATGCTGAATCATTCCAAGCATCTGATTCACTAAAAAAGTAAAATTGATCATTGTTTATGTGACAATCAAGATTTAGGCAACTATCAAATGTTACTTCCAGGTCTTTTAGTTTTACAGATTCACTTACATTCAGTTGAACCTGATAGAGACCAAATTCTATAGCATGTTCATTTGTAGGATTGTTTTTGCCAATATGAAGGACCTCACAGTTTCGATATATATTGAAATACATACAACTGCCACTTCTTGGACCACTCTTGTAAAGTTTACAACGTATCATCACCCCGTAATATATCGCTGTGGCCTGAAGAACCATACACTTTTGTGTTTTCCGCAAAAATTTGGCAAGTACTGCTTACAATATCTGGCAAATCATTAATAAAAATTGTAAACAGCACAGGACCAAGTACACTTCCCTGAGGTATACCGCTCGGAACTTCCTTCTGTGAAAATAATGCCATTCCAACTTTAACTGTTGTGTTTTAGCCATTAAAAAAACTCTTAATCCAGATAATAACATTTCCACTAATTCCATGACTTTTTAAACAAATTACTGCTTCTGAGGGACTGAGTCAAATGCTTTACAGAAGTCTAGGTAGACAACGTCAATATTATCCTTATTATCAGTTAGCTGCGTAGAATCTTCCATTACCTGAAGCATCTGGCTCAAGCAAGATCTGTGCTGACAGAAATCGTGCTGGCAATCTGAATAAAGGCTGTTACTAGCCTTAAAATCAACATCCTGAATCTTATTAATGTGCTTTTTAAACCTAGGACTCCACACCATGTTTCTGTACTCCAGTCGAGGACAAACAAAGAACTTGAACAGAGGGACCATTATTTCTTTGGGATAGCGCTTTACAAAAGATAAATAAATGCATAAATAATTAAACGAAGCAAAACCAAAACATAAAAGACCAAATCAGAACATACACAATGCACACACGCACACACACGCGCACGCACACACACACACACACAGACTTTGATTGTGTTTTAAGTATTTGACGAAAAAAAAAAGTTCAGGACCGAGATTTAAGGATAGACACTGTTAAAAATGTGTTTTTTCAGTCCTGAGTGAAAGGAAAGCGATGATTCAACAGTTGCAGAGTTAAAGGAAGAGAATCCCAAACTGGAGGGGAGGGGGAGGGAGGAAAGTGTGGGAGGGAGGCAATATATATTTTTCATCAACTTATTATTATTTAATTGTAATGTAATGTTAAATTCTACTGTGTATTTTTTACTCTTCCAGTTTTGAATATTTTGACCTTTTATTATTGCTTCTTTAATAATTTCATTCTTTCTTGGACTTCTGTTGAAAAGTATTGTTTTGTTGTTTGCCTGAGGAAGAGCTCAGCTCTAAAATGTGCATCGTGCTATTTTGTCATTCTTGTCCAAAGTAGCATTACTTTGGTTTTGTATAATTATTTCTCATTATTGAATGTTAGCAGTCCTCTTTTCTATCCCATGATATTTTCTAAAAAAATATTTTTAAAAAAGATATTTTTTAATTTCATTAAAATGGTAAGAGCATGCAGGCATTTACACTTCAATAATTTGAACAAATCCATGTTGTCCTGGTTAATTTGTTTCTGTTAATTTTCTTTAACAGAAAGATGCTGAGCGAGTGTGTGACCGATCATACCAGTCATTCCGCAGCAAACTAGAAATATTTCCAGAGTAAGTAACAGGAAATTAATATTAAAATCTTGAGGTGATTAAAAAAAAAGGTCCACTAAAGTAAAACGAGGCAGCTCGTCGAGCCTTACTTTTCCAAGGCCAACTGATCAGATCATAAATTTTGAAGATTTGTGTGGACTAGGTTGATCAGGGTTCAATAAATTGCAGAGTTTTGTATTTATAGTCATGTCATGAGAATATTCGCTTAGTAAACTAAATAAGATTAATAATTGATATGTGAGCTAACAAGTAATGCATGAGTGGGAGTTAGGGTGGTGGTTGTTGCTGAAGTAGAAGAGTGAAAGGGGAAAACTGCTACTGAGAGGTCAGGCTGTGAGGAGGAGAGTTTAAATGATCAGCAAAACAAAGTACTTTTATGGTCTTTACGGTTGACAACCGTATCTATAATGCCATTCATTAGCAAGACCCGAATGGGAGTGCCTGGTGAGAAACGAATTGAGGAAGTCAAAGGGCAAAACAGGCTTTTTGTTTGTGATGTAGAGGAGGAGTATAAGATGAATAAAATATTTGCTGTTTCTTGGTGTGAAATTTTATCGTCACACTATATGGCACTAGCCTGCCTTGACAGCTATTACAAATGGCAATGGATCAATTTCTATCAATACCACAGTGACTTTCAGAGTTTTGTGACATTGGAGTGTATTCTCAACTTTTTCCGTTGCGTTTTCACACTCAGCAATATCCGGAATCATGAACTTTGCTATGGGTATACACTGGTCGGAGTCTGGTTCTAAAGAAAAGGGGTATGCATTTATAGTTTGGGTATACACTTGAACCCACAAAAGGTGTTTCTAACGTCTTTAAGAGCTGGATTGAAGTTATTCACAAAGTGATAGTTCAGTAGCTCATCTTTTTGGGAGCATACCAAAATAGTCGTCAATAAATCGCTTGAAGGCTAATATGGGGCCTGGGTACTGGTTGAATATTTGTGCCTCAGTGTAGCCCACAATACAAACATGCATAGGAGGGACCCATTTGTGTGACCATCACCGCTCCACTAATTAGGTTGAATTGCTTGTTGCCAAACTTGAAAGTTAATACAAAGCTCTGTCAGCCGGAGGATGGTGGTGAAGATGTCAAGATTGATCTAGTTTGAACAGGAGATTATTAACATCAATATAATATTAGGATGCAACATTAAAACAATCTTTTCTGCATTCTTGTTGGTCTTTTTTTTTTCTCCAAAAGAAATAAAAGAACATTCTTCCAGGGAAGACGGGGTATGGATATTAATCAACGCTCAACCACCAGAGCAATTATGCTTTTAAGGTAGTGAAAAATAGCCATTTTTATCTTGCCTCCCACGGTATTCAAACCTGGGTTTTAGATGTGCCAGGTGAACGCTCTACCACTGAGTTATGGCAGTGGGACAAAATGAAAAAGATTAAGTATCTTTTTTTGTAAACAATAAAATATAATTATGTGACTAATGTTCAGTTATTTTACTGTTGTGCACACAAAATTTTTGGTGCAATAAAAAAAACACCAGGTTTCTAATGCTCTGTCTAAATCTTGTCTGATAAAAAGTTTCCCTAAACCTTCTTCTTTTCCAGCATTCCTCTTTTGGAAAGAAATAATCACAAGGAATTCCTTCTCAAAGGCTTGAAGAATCTGTCCCAAAATTATGAGGTATGATCTGAATGTTCATTATTTAAAGGTAACATTTTATGTTTAAACTGCTCATTTATGCTACATGTTGAAGGTTTGGTGGCTGATGACTGTTTATGTCACTGCTGCTTTGGTGTTGAACCGTATAAAGTGAACGTACTTAATTGTACTGAAGTTATGTACACATTGCATGTAGTTGCAGCATTGATTGTATTTAAGGATTGTAAAACCAGTCCTGTCACTCCCTTTTGGTCAACACCAACAACCAGCCTGAGGCAAACTGGACATAGCAGATTGATTGTAAGGTGTAGACTGGTGCAACATATTAAAACTTCTATTTAAACAAATCTTGTCCTGCACTGCGTTGTGTGACATCATTTTGTTAATGCATCATTTCAGAGCATATTCCTGTTCTTGTGTGGCAAATGGAATTTTCTTTAATAATTTCCAGTCATGAGATAAGATTAATCTAAAAAAGTAGATAGAAATTGCTGAAATGAGATTCTTTGAAGCAAATCCTGAGATTATATAAAATGACAAAAAATTAGGCAAGTTTTATTTTTGAAGTGAGAGCATAACTTCTGAATTGAAGGTTGGCAATGAAAGTAGCATAGCAGCAAATAGCTGAACAGATGGAAAGAAAAGATTTGGGCTAGGCACCCATGAAATAGTAGAATTGCCTGCAAAATGTGCAGGTACAATTAGTATAGTAGTAGTGGTAGTTAATTAAAACAAAATAAATGTTGCTGACCTAAATTTTGATCTGTACTTATCTCACCCCAAATCAAAACTAGCAGTTTCATCCACCAGTCAGTTTGCATGAAAACGTTATTAGAATGTCTTGAAATTGCAAGAATGTCTTCAAAATTGCAGACATAAATCTTCATGATCTTCCTGTTATATTTTTGCCTCAAAGGAGAGGATGTATTTTGTTGTATTCTGTCTATATCTGTATCTCTGCAGTAATGGCTCTGCTGCCCAATTTAGCTGAAATTTGGTTTACATACTTTGTACAATGTACATGTACGACTGAAAATGGACTCCATATCTTTCCCTCAAGAGACTAAAAAAAAAGTCGAATGTTTGCTGTGTTTTTTTAGTCCAATTGATCAGACTATTCATTTACACTATTTTACTTACTTTTCTTTCATGGCAGCAAGCCTCATTATCGACAAATGCCTCCTCTCCCATTCTTTCTTTCTTTAAAAAAAAACACCACTCTAATGTTCCTATATTTCAAGTTGTTTTTATGTGGCCCCCCCCCCCCCCCCCCCCCTCTTCCCCTCACCTGTTCACTCGCAGCCACTCCCCCCAAAAAAATCATGAAGCTTGTGGCAAAAGACAGTGTTGCTAGTTATATGTGGTTATGGCATGTTTAGTATTTATACAAACACGGATAAATGCCGCTCAGAATAAAATTTTGTGCACTATCTTGGCATGTTATGAATTTCACTTTCACTTCTTCAGATCTAGACACAATAGTGAAATCTTTTGGATACTAATTAATGCCACATGACGATCACTTGGATGTAATTATTATTGTGCAGAACAGTGAGCAACCTAGGGTAGCCATCCTTTAATATTAACCCTGAAATTACCACATTAATTTTTAAAGTATGCACTATGGTTTCTAGTTTGTGTTAAGTGTTGTGTACGTGCTTAGATAGCGGTTGTTAATTTCACAGTGTTTTCCACTTGCAGTGTTTGGATGCCAGTCGGCCTTGGTTGTGCTATTGGATTCTGCACAGTCTGGATCTTCTGGATTACAGTGTTTCTGAGGATCATGCAATCCAGTAAGCAGTTGTGGAAACATGGCAATAGCTATTACAACTAAATGTACTATTATTAGACTTTCTTAGCAGTTGCTTATTAGATTTCACTAGTGCACTTGGTTGGTTGGCTGCATATTTTAAATTGAACTATAGTAGTTTATTATGATCAAATGTATGGTAAATATTTTGATTGAAATTAGTGATTTTATCATAGAAAGAGTTGCCTATAGGCTTGACAGCGCTTAAGTAATCTTGAATTATTTACAGGTTTTACATAAAACTGTCTTTAAAATTATTTTCTTGCTAAGGATCCATTTTTTGTTGAGCTTTGTGAACAGACGCTGCATTTTAAACTGATAGTATTTTTATATTGAACTATTGCTCATACTATTTTGTGCTTGAAACAAAGAGGATAAAACGCGTCTGGGTGGAAACTGGTCTGACAGTTTATCATCAGATTTTCACCCAGCATTGCAGTCTGATCAAACGTATGATCTGCCACGTGAAGGCCTCATATATGCGCGAGAGGATAGAGACTGCAACCAGCTTGTGAGAGTTATTCCGCATCAGTGGTGAGCTCATGGGTGAGCCCATCGGCAAGGCACTTCCCATCTCAATTCCGCCTGAGAGTCTTCCGGAGAAGTTTGGCAAGCACTTCAGCGGCAAGATTGCTGACAAAAGGAAGACGCTTGACACTGAACCTCCTTATGCAACTCCTTTGTCCTCGCTGGGCTTCTCTGCAACTCCACTCAATGCTTTCAGACCAGTGTCTGATGAGCAAGTGAGGAAGATTTTTCTTTCTATGGCCAAAAATGCCAACTTGACACCATTCCTGCTGACCTATTATTTGTGTGCCTTGTCGAGGTCTTTCCTACCATTACAACTATCATGAACACTTTTCTGTCATGTGGTTCAGTTCCCTCTGTCTTCAAGACCCGGAGGTAACAGAAATATTTCAGGCCACAATTGGAGCGAAATTTCCACCACTGCTCATTTTGGGAGCTGGTGAAGTAGATGTCAACACCATGGCCACCACCTTCAACTCAGCTGTGACAGATGCCGCCACTGAGATCCTTGGAAAGCACCGGCCAAAGAAGTAGCTGTGGATCACACCTGAACTTTTAAACCTGTGTGATAAACGAAGAGAGGTGAAAAACAAAAAGAACACCTCATAGGGAGCTGATGCCTACTGAAAAATCAACAATGACATCCGAAAAGGCATGCACACTGCAAAGGATAACTGGATATAAGTTCAATGCCAGGAAATAGAGAACAGTTTGAACAAGAACAACAGAAGAAGGCCTACCAGACTGTGAAGCGGCTGACAAGTGTTAAGTGTTAAGTGCCCAAGGTCTCCACGATCCAAAGCAAGTCTGGCATATGCCTTACAGAAGAACAAGAAATCTTGGACAGATGGACAGAGTACTGTTCTGACCTTTACAACCACACACCAGAGACCCATCAGTTCTAGCATGTGCTGAGAACTGAGAAGAAGAAATCCTCCCAATTCTCCGAGAAGAAGTTGAGGCAGCAGTGCAATCGCTGAAGAAAGGGAAGTCAGCTGGAGTGGACAACATACCCGCGGAACTGCTTCAAGCAGGAGGAGAAGTGATGATTGATGCCCTCACCATTATCTGTAACAAGATCTGACACCATAGACCCAGTCGCTTGTCATCACTCTTTCCAAAAAAGGTAACCTTCAGGAATGTGAAAATTACTGCACCATCAGCCTCATCAGCCATCCCAGCAAGGTCCTCCTGAAAATAATACTCAACAGGTTGAAACCCCTTACCTTTTCTTTTATCTGCTGGTATGGAAGTTTGTGTGTAAAAAACAAAAGTATTCTGGATCGAGTAGTGAACGTCTGTGGGAGGGTTGTGGGAGTGAAACAAGAGAGTCTGCAGGTGTTGTATGAAAGACGTGTTGTGCGGAAAGCTATTTGCTTTGTGCTGGATAGCACTCATGTGCTGGCGCACCACTTCCAGCTCCTGCCTTCTGGAAGGCGCTACCAAACACCAAGGGTCAGAACTCTCAGAATGAAAAACAGTTTTATTCCAAAGGCTGTCTCATTACTTAATAAATGACATGTGTGTGTGTGTGTGTGTGTGTGTGTGTGCGTCTACGTACCGTAGGTTATGAGGTTGTGTGTAAGACTTTCTGACGGGCTTCTGAGGTACAAAATTTTATGAGGTACATTTTCCCGTGACCTCACAGTGCTGACCTCAGAAACCGCATGCTGAGCTACCAAGTATATCGCCTATACATTTATCTCAACCACCTCACAAAACCGTTGGAGAGCGACCACCTACACACACACACACGGATTTTTGCTGGGAGCCTGTGTGTACTTTTCAGTTTTGACCCTGCCTCTCTCTCTAAAATTGCCGCTTTTTTGATTGGCTCTGAAATTATCAGGCGATGCGCATGCGCAACCGAGCGTCTTTTCAAGATTTTTCATTGCCGGAACCCATACTTCAGGTATGTGTTGAAAATGTAATTTGCTTCTTCTTCTTGGGTTGAGCAGCCATAATCAGTTGGTTGATTCATTTGTAGATATAGGTAGATCTAGATTGAGTAATTTCTTACCATGGACATTTTCATGATACCTTTGTATCTGTAAGGTACACAAAGCCACCACACAACACAACATGGAATCACCAAATGTGACCTATTTCGCCATTGGCGAGCATCATGCACCTTTGATTCACCCTTACATATCTTTAGTAATAAATATATTTATTTATTTTTTTTATTTTTTTTTACTTCATTCTTTCAGTTTACAAGGTACTATATGAAGTTTACAGGCAGTCAGCAAACAGTTTTGAAAGAGCAAGAATGAAGAAGAAAAAAATACTTTTGCTTTCCACAGATTTTGCTGTGTTATAGCACACATTTCTATTATTTTTCTTTCAGAAATGCTCTGCATGCATCTATACTAGATGGCAGCTATGGCAAATCTACAGTCGTGAGTCTACAGCCTACAATGTATGATGAATCTGCAGTCGGTTTCTGTCACTTTGGAGTTAGAAAGAGGTAAGGTGTCATCTGAACATGTTTGATTTGCATCAGCGTTCTAGATCTATTTCTTTCGATTTATGAATGGATATTTGTCGCACATTTTCGCGATCGTAATGGCGGACTTTGACAGTGATAGTGTTGATGGTTTTACAGATTTATTAGACGAATTAGCGATATATCATGCTCAGGACTTCAGTACTTAAATGTTGATAATAAGAGTGATATTTATGAGTGTGGTGCTCTTATCTACGGACTTTAATTGTAAAATGTTGATCGATTTTTTGATTGACGTGGTAGGTTCTAATGCTGAGTGGTCTGAGTATATTTGGGACCCAAATATTGAAGCCACAAAGTTTGAAGACTTAGATATAAATCTGTTGAACATTTCTTTTAATCAAACAAAGTTTTAGAACATTCAGAGGCAAAGCAATCACGTATACATTAGAAGATCGTCATAAGTGTTGTGAGTTTTACTCGTGTATTATTCATTGGATGTATACATTGATTGGAGTCAATGAGATAAGTATTCTACTGTGTTATGCATATTTTTGTAAGCATGTCTTGTGTTATTTTTTAGAGCATTACCACCATCATTATTATCACTGTATTTCTGACTTTATCAATAGTAGTAGCATACCTGGGGTATGTAATTACAAACCAATATTGACAGGCCTACAATAGGTAGACACTCAAAATAATGTATTTGCTGCATAGTATATTCAACAACCA
Organism: Oncomelania hupensis; assembly: GCA_036898135.1. Lineage (NCBI taxonomy): Eukaryota > Metazoa > Mollusca > Gastropoda > Littorinimorpha > Pomatiopsidae > Oncomelania > Oncomelania hupensis. Next base: position 43,932,608 of record CM072513.1, read on the forward strand.
ACACCAACAGTTTGTGAGGCATGTGAGAGACTGGCATGATGTTGTGCCTGCTGGAGGTGCGTTGCGTTAAGTAGATTACCGTTCCCGGAAACGGAGCGTATAGGGGACTGGATGAGTGAAGGCAGTATGATGTAAGAAGACGTGTTGCGGTAGGATGGTGACTTCAAAAGCGAGCTGCGACATTCAGATAATGAAGGCACGATGAATCAGGACGGAAAGTGAAGTGCGAATGCATGGGGTCTGGAGCGCACGAAGCAGCTGCGAAAATGACTGTAAGGGTGCCAAACAGGACGCCACGGAAAAGCCGGACGAAAGGTGCCGAGGAGGCCGTAGAAGAATGGGCCGATGGAGCCGCAAGAAGATGACCAAGTAGAGGCCACGTGAAGGAGGGTAGGCAAAACGCAGAATGCCGCTGGCGGTGAAAACACCTGTTGTCCGGAGGTCGCCACTCTCCACAGGGAACTCCACGTCGCCCAATAGTTAAAAAAAGGTAATGGGCAGCCAGAGGCCGGGCAGACGGAGACGGAACGAGGAGGGCCCTTCCACGCAGAGCAACCGCCGCCCGGCCAGAGGAGCCCAACAATAGAGAAGATGAAAGTTGTAGTGTGAAGTGGAGAGTCGTGTCGGAATCTCTCGCGGAAAGCTGCGGTGGCTTCAACTTCTGGACTGCCACCCACAGGACGGTGCATCCTCCTCCTATCGGCACGCCGCAGTGTCCGCGCGTCTGAACGTCTCCTGGAATTAATTTCTGCAAGAAGCAGAGCTGCACCATCTTTGGGCTCCCGATCGTCTCGATTTCAGAGAATGGCAAGAACTGCGGACAAGTCCTCCGACGGAGCAGAAAGCGCCCCTGCGCAAGCTGAGACGACGACTGCCGCGGTTTCAACTTCTGTACTGCCACCGCCGACCACGAGACCTGGAATCGTATTCGCACGCCACAGCCATCGACCCAGCCTGGTTGATAAGTGGAGGTGCCTCGCTAGTAGAGGCTAAAATAGTCAAAAGGAACAGCGAGAAAGACGCTTGTTTGTAACACCTAATTATGCCATTCACAAGAACATAACTGAAAGCAAACATTATTTTACACATGCGAACTCCATTGCTACCGCACTGGACGCCTTGCAGCTTTAAACATGTTCTGCTTAGGGTAGCACAGTCTTCTGCTGTTACTCTCAATTGGATGCATTAAATTAATTTATGAAGCTGAGGTTCTAATTATAAACTACTATCACACATGTTTTTTCTCTATATTTTCCAGTTGCACCAATGGATTTGAAAAAAAGGCTTCTCTACCGTCACTATGGAAGAGGGCAGCTAATGGCTGCATTAGCCAAGTGTCCTGCAAACAATAAATCAGGTAAGTAGATTAATATTTAAGTAACTAAAAAATAACTAACAAAATTAAAACATAAAAATAAAAAAATACTAGTAAAAATATTTTTAAAATGTCCTTTTATTTGTTTAGAAAATGTACTAATTTTTCAGAAAATGTATAGAGTTACACAGTTATTTTTTAATACTGTCCCTACCCTATCCAATCCCGCAACTCAAAGGTCGTTGGGGCAGCACAGATGATCGTTTAACCAGCGTACTCCATCTTTCTCTGTTCTCAGCAACCCTCATGGCTTCGTTCAGTGTCAAACCAGTCCAATCTCGAATGCTGTCCTCCCACCTCTTTTTCTGTCTCCCTCTTCTTCTGCCTTCTTGCACCGTGCCTTGTAGGATGGTTTTTGCGAGGCCTTATGCTCTGGTGACGTGGCCATACCATCGGAGTTTCCGTTTCTTCACCACTGTGAGCATGTCATCATGTTGTCCAATGGAAGTGTGATGGTCTGTGGGTCTGTTGTTGGTGATGTGCTGAGTATAGGAAATGGCCTGAGGTCTTCTGTAGCACCTCATCTCCATGCTTTGTATTCTTCGTTGTAGATCTTCCAAATAGGTTGGAATAATTTTAGTCAAGCAGTCTGCAGAATATCAACTTAAGTAGGAGAATCATCATTGACTAGTGTCACATTGTCAGCAAGTTTCCCCTTTCCCCCTCTCCCCTTTGCGGGATTGTCATTTTCATTTCTGACGTGAGCATTTTTTCCCATTTTATTGTCCCTTTTTATCGGGAAATTCTGGGCCGTCTCCCCTGGTTAAGGTGTCATTGCAACCTGTGGCGCACCCAAATTCAACCTACCTAATATTAGTTGTGTTTTTTATTTTTATTTTGCTGGGTGAGCAAACCGAAGTACCCGGAGAAAACCCCCGAGACGTTGCCCGAGTCGAAAGAAATTAATATTCGAAAAAACATAACGCCATGCTGGATCGATCCCACACCCGTCAGTAACCATTGGATTCTAGCCTATGGACAAGGAAAGTTAGTCTCGCGTTTTACCACTCGACCGCAACGCTCGCCATTTGCTTTCATGTTCATTTTAAGATGACTTTAAAATGACGTGAATAGAGCGAGAAGTTATGGGGATCAAAAGATAATGAAGTAATATAATCTAATTTGACATATATAGCGTTTTTATTCAGCCTGGTAGAGCTCGTGCTGCGATCTATACCAACATACGCGCTAGAATGTTATACACATTCTGTCACCATTACTTACACATATCTCTTGACCTTTGTTATTAAAAGTGTACCTAAGTTATGTTAAAGATGTTAATTATTAACAGGTGCAGGACACTAACGTGACCATTATACACTCACACTCCACACCAAAAAACCCATCACTTTCCGTACATCGCCATGCTTTTAGTCAATCCACCCCGTTTTTTATTGCACACATTCCTGGGACTTGAAGAATTAGCTCCATCGAGCAATAATCAGCAAAGATTTTTTTTTATATTATTGATTTTAGCTCTGCATTGAGGCTGTGACCCTTCAGAAAAAGTGAAGAATGTTATTTTTTTAAAATTGTGCATCGACCAGTCATTGAAGGAAACCTGTATGCTAAGTTTGAATTCAGCGGGATTGTAATTACCAGAGATATTGCTGGGCACACACACACACACAGACAGACAGAGAGACAGAGTGAAACCTATGTATACAGGCGGGGTGAATAATTACAGGCATACCAGTGTTCCCGATTACGCACAGTAGTGCGTCAATTACGCACAAAATATGAAAAATGACGCAGAAAAATGTGCATGTGTGCGTCCTGTTGACGCACACATTTTTTTCGAATAGCTGAAGTCAAAAATACGACCAACGAGTGGCGAACTAATTCACGGCATAATCAGAATCAGAAACCAACTGAGACTGCCATTGCAGACGATTAAAGATTGTGTCGGGAGTTGTCGTCCTTAAAAATCGCATGCGCGCGCATTGTAAACTTCCTCCAAGCAATACATTCACTGAACAGAAGAAATCTTCGTGAATCCATTCTTTGATTCTATCATACACGATCATGTCACTTCTGACTTGGTTGACTGGGCCCAAAACCCGTTTATCCGCCGATTTGGGGACTCGCAAAATTTGCACAAGGACTCTTAAAATTTTATACCTGGGAGTCCCAAGGACTCTCATTTTGTGTGTGTGGAGGGAACACTGGGCATACGCCATTTTATGAAAATACGCTTATTACATTTTATATAGTACGTAGCAAAGAGTATGCTTGTTAATTTTCAGCAATTCTTGGTCACTGCATGTTATTTTATAAATGTATTGAACTAAGACATAACGTGTATAAAATAATTTTAAATAAATTTAATAATAATTATTATTACAAATTAATCATATAGATTTCAAGTAATCTTAATACAATAAAACATAACAATTGATTAATTACAAATACTCGTTTTTTTTAATCCAAATCCAATGCATGCTTGTCCATCAGCTTCCAAGTTTTGCACTGTGAGGTGTCGATGGAGTGTGTATGTGAAGTGGACGTACAGTAAACCACCGGCCAACTCTAAGACTTATGTACATAGCACTATGAGGTTGTGTGGAAGACTCGGTTTTGTGGGATACATTTTCATATGACCTCACAGCACCTATCTCAAACCCCCCTTGCCAAATTCTCTAGTGTCCTATGCATGTATTTATATCACCTCACAATACCGCTGGCATACTTACTATATGCACCCATACCACGCAAGGGTAGCACAGGGCATACATTTTTAAAGAGCATACATTTAATATCGGTCTGTTGGTTGGTCCGTTGCATGCAATATTGATGTTTTTATTTTGCATTGGAATTTCTTTAATAAAAATATTTTCATTGTTTTTTATTTACACACGTCAATATCTTTTTTTCTTCCTAACCAACCGATATGTAGTTTGATATGATTGCTTGATCATGTGAAGAGCAAAGTATTACAGACACTTCAAAATCAGCTGCGTTGATGTACATATATGAGGTTGGTATCTCTAACGGGATTGAGAGGTGGACAGTTTTATGAGGTACATTTTCCTATGACATTGCAATGAAGACCTCACAAACCACTGGCGGAGTTCACCACTATGTCTTCTATGTATTTATTTCAATCACCTCACAATACTGCTGACATATTCAAAAGTACAAACACACACGCACACACATACCTCTCCAGGGTAGCTCATGGCAAACATTTCCAAAGGGCATTCATTTTCAAAGTAACAGTTATGGCCTTTCTCTTGATTAAAAAACAGTCATCACTGCTCGGTAATTATGTTAAAATTGCACAGCCAGCATAGCCTACTATTACGTCAAATTTGTTATGAAGTATTGTGTAGCTCGCAATGATTGTATAACAATGACCACCTCACGCTGTTGAGTAGGCGGGCATGGGTGAATTAACCTGTTATTCTCACAATGACTTCATGAATAGTAGCCTTGTTTCAAACTCTGCATTTTTGGTAGGCATAAGAAATGGTTTAATACAGCCGGTTTGTTTCTTATTTTTTTCTTTTTTCACAAACTAAATCCATACTAGGTACTCACTTTCATGTAGGATATTGTGAATAAGTTCACTAAGGGGCATGTGAATTATTGGCTTTGCCCTTTTAGTCTATATTAATGTTTGTACCTAACGAAATAAATACAGGATATTTTACACACAGCTACTATCCCTTCCTTCCCCCCCCCCCCCCCTCTCTCTTTCTCTCTCTCTCCTCGTCCCCCCATCTTTCCTACAAACACACGTAAATCGGAATTAATGACGTAGACTTTTGATATGTTTCTTCAAACCTCAAATAATTATATTGTCCTTATAATTATATGGAGTTTGTGCTTTTCTTTCTTCAGGACCTGGAAAGACTGATCGAACAGATGGATTTGCTTGGACATTCTACAACTAGTACAAGTAGCATTACTACTTTGGAGGATCAACATGAAGACGGAGGCACACCTGAAGCACTGCTGGTGAACAAATCAAGGTCAGGAAAAATACTAGAAAGAAAATACAGCCAGACAGACTACAAACAACGGAAGAGTGCATACTACAAATACAAGTCCCTTCAGGAGTTTAAGTCAAAGAACATTCATGATTTGGCTGCACAAATTAAATACTACTAGTAATTCACTGTTCAGGACCATAAATTCAACACTGTCATTGTGGACAAATTTGAGGGCGTGGTATATAAACGCCTAAATGTTTAATCTAGATCAATTATTTTTATAGCAAAAGCGTGTAAGTGTTATACTAGTAGCTGCTGTTGTGTGGTATGCCGTTACGATGAGTATAAAAGTAGTTTTGACCTTGTTGCATTATGCTCTTTGTGCGATGATAATTGTTCCTGGAAACTGTGCAATGTTCCTGTGGAATGGAAATAAGTGCAGAGAGGACCAAAGTGATGACCAACAACACCAATGGCATCAACACGGACATCAAAGTCCAAGGCCAATCCCTCAACACTGTGCATAGCTTCAAATATTTAGGAGCCATTGTATTAGACAATGGGTCCCGACTGGAAGTCCTCTCCAGGATCGCA